>JAJAGP010002009.1:0-141389 GCA_025084515.1 Ancistrus triradiatus
GAGGTCAAATGTTTCCTGTAAGTCTTCACCAGGTTTGCACACACTGTAGCTGGTATTTTGGTCCATTCCTCCATGCAGATCTCCTCTAGTGCAGTGATGTTTTGGGGCAACATGGACTTTCAACTCCCTCCACAAATTTTCCATGAGGTTGAGGTCTGGAGACTGGCTAGGCCACTCCAGGACCTTGAAATGCTTTTTACTGAGCCTCTCCTTTGTTGCCCAAGCGATGTGTTTGGGATCATTGTCATGCTGGAAGACCCAGCCACGTTCCATCTTCAATGCTCATACTGATGGAAGGAGGTTTTGGCTTAAAATCTCACAACACATGGCCCTGTTCATTCTTCCCTTAACACAGATCAGGCGTTCTGTCCCCTTTACAGAAAAACAGCCCCAAAGCATGATGTTTCCACCCACATGCTTCCCAGTAGGTATGGCGCAACTCAGAATTCTTCTTCCCCCAAACACGGTGAGTTTTTGAGTTTTTATTAAAAAGTTCTATTTTGATTTCATCTGACACATGATATTCTCCCAATCCTCTTCTGGATCATCCATATGCTCTCTGGCAAACTTCAGACGGGCCTGGACATGTACTGGCTTAAGCAGGGGGGGACACCTGGCACTGCAGGATCTGAGTCCCTCAGGATCTAAGTCCCTCAGTGATTTAGTTCAATCAACTCCGTGTTACTTTAACCCTGAGTAAAGCTCATGCACGAGGAGATACAAAGCCCTCATCAATGGAATGCAGATAACACGGATCAGTATGGCAACGGGAAAAAAAACCGAGCTCTGTCCTCACACTTCCATCCAGTGGAGTTCTAAATAGGTGCGTATATAGAATTTGAGCATATATTTAGGAAAAAAATACAGTAGCCAAATTACGTAAGCTGGCGTAGCAAAAATTACTTGTTGTTTATACCTGAAATTCTGTGGGATTCTTCTTTGATCAGGTTTGTGGTTATGTGACTTGGGCACACCACAAAGGTTTATAGTAACCGTTTTAATGCAAGAGTCACATTTCTGACAGCCCGACAGACGGCTGCTTTAGAAATATGCTCAGCATCACTGATTTTGTATCGAAAACCCCCATTGGCAAAAACCTGGAGCGCAACACAAAGAATTTGCTCCGAACTCAGGGCGTGTCCACGGAGTGTCATATGAGTGATTGAGAGCAGAGAAGACTGTTAATAGAAATGATGGACTGTGCTGAGAAACGCTAAGGCTCACACAGATAATCATCAGGGAAGGAGGAAACATTAAAGCGGGGTCTGATCAGCCTCTCCCGACAGAGATTTCTCTGTAGTGTTTGTGCTTCGATGTGAGAAACTCAGGGTTAGTTGAAGTAAACCTGCTAGCAAGCAGCTTAGCTTCACGATGTATGTTGCCGGAGTAACTGACTCCAAGTAACGCTGAACTTGCTTTGTGAAACCGAAAACCTAGAGTATCCATAAACTCTGAGTCAGCTAACTCTGAGTTTTCACTAAACCTGCTTTCTGAAATACCCCCCAGGGCTATGCCGTAAAACCATTACTTGTCAAGGCACATGTTTGCTATGTGAAGATACACAATGTTGTTTATTTTAAAGATAGAATTGTTAGCATTCAGCCAGGAAGAAAAAGAAAAGAGAAACCCTTAACATTTGAAGGTGGTGAACGGCATATGAAAGGCATTCTGCAGACCTTATGGATAATTTTCTGCTTTCACATAAAATCACTGTTTGAACATGAGAACAAAGGCTTGTGTATATGATACACCCCCCAACAAAAACTCTTTAATATCAGTGTCATTTATATAAAGTAATGTATATTACATAAAAATATATATGTAAAATATGTAAAATAAGTGACTGGATAAATATTCATCCCCCCTTTAAAGTGACTGACCTAATTCAACAGAGTTCCAGACAGCTGGTGCTATTAGTCTCACAATTAGTGAAATAGAGATCACCTGAGTGCAGTGAATGTGTCTCAAGTGACAGCAGTATAAAGACACCTGTGCCAAGAAGGTCCAGTCACTGGTTAATCAGTATCTTGACTACAATTACACAATGAAGACCAAAAACATTCCAAGTAACTCAGAGAAAGAATTATTGAAAAGTATAAGTCAGGGGATGGATACAAGAAAATTTCCAAGTCACTGAACATCCTCTGTGGAGTTAAGTTAAATCCATCATTAAGAAATGGAAGGAATATGGCATGTGTCAGTCTGCCACAAAGACACCCATGACTAATCTTGCCTCTGTTGAAGAAGCTCATATTAAATCTTGATTACAGTTTGCCCAAATGTAAGTGGGAGTTTACAACTGGAAGAAGGTTTTTTGACTGATTAGACCAAGATGGAGCTTTTTGGCCATAAGACCAGACGCTTGTTTGGCAGACACCAAACACTGCACATCACCACAAACACACCATCCCCACTGTGAAGTCAAGTCAAGTCAAGTCAGATTTATTTATATAGCGCTTTTTACAATGGAGCATTGTCTCAAAGCAACTTTACAAGTTTAGATTGATTATCTCCTAATAACTACGTCCAATCCCAAATTGAGCAAGCCTAGGGCGACAGTGGCAAGGAAAAACTCCCTAGTTCTAGGAAGAAACCTTGGGAGGACCAAGACTCAAAAAGGGACCCAACCTCCTTGGGCGGCGTAGATGATAAATCTAAGAGCGAACTAAAGTCATGGAGTCAAAGTTCGAATAGAATGTGAAGCATGGTGGTGGCAACATAATGCTGTGGGGATTGTCACGGAGTTCATTCTGCTCACAAAAAATCACACTCCAGCCGAATTGAAGTTCCAGTAGAGAAGCAGACAATTTTATTGCATCCACTCATGAGTACAGGCAATAAGGACAACCACACATCATAGCAGCGTTGCGGCGATGCCAAAGATCAACAGTTCTTTTAGAAAATCTCCTGTCCTGGCGCCACCCTTGTCCCCAACCTCAGGTCATCCTGACCTGGCAAGTGTGAGGATGACCTTATCCCAGATTTTAAGTACAGCGCATTCAGCACACACACATATAACTATGTCCCTAGCACACACACATAACTACGTCGCCAGCACACACACCTAGATAGTGAATTGTTTTGTTTTTCCCATCTGTCAAATTAGTTCAGTACAGATAAGTTCATGTCTGTTGATACTTTTGGAGTCAGACATAATTTTATTGACAAGGCAGCGCTGTGCAAGGACACCTGTTTATGTAGGTCACCAAACTTAAATGACCCCTGGAAATCGAGAACCTTCACAGGCACATCTCTATATTATTGTAAGATGGAAACTTGCAGAAAAGTACAGCAACACACACACACATTACAAAAAGGTAACTGTAGGTTAATCATGACTACCAATGTGCTTATGCATAACTGTATGGTTACGAGTTAATATAATTATATAGGAATATATACTGATCAATAAATGACTGATTAATAACTGATTAATAATAACAAATTTAACATAATTAGGTATGAATATATGCTGATTAACACAATAGTATGATTGAAAATCTAGACTACTTAAAGAAATCCACAACACAATTTCCCCTACATGGTCTCCAAAAGACCATGTCACCTATAATAACATTAAACATTAACATTCTCCTTTCCACTCAGTCCTGGTTTTTCGTTGTCTTATTGTTTTGGATCAGGTGGATATGTTTCTGGTTCTTGCTCAGAGTCCTCAGCTTTCTCCTGGGGCTCTTGTGGAGCTAAGGCTCAGTGGTTCAGGTGGTACCACATCGATGCTCGTTCCACTTTAGTAGCATCAGTCTGGGTTTTGCCACTTGTCTCTGCGCGAGGGACGCACTCAGCTGACACTTGTTGTCTTCTGTCTGTGGTTTTGGGATCCTCACTGCTTCCAGAATCCTCTGATGTCCCACTTCTGCTGGTACTGGTGGACGAAGACTCAGGCTCTGATGAGGTATTTGCTGTTATCAAGTTGGTTTCTCGCTTCAGAAGTCTCGTTGTTCCGCTTTCCATTTGAGGTCATATCCTCTGTTTTCGCATTCTCAGGATTTTTAAATTCTTGCAACTTGTCTCATCCAGAATTTCTTGTTCCTGGTGAAAGCAAATCTCATAGTCCTGTTTTGGAAGCAAAAAAAGAATAAATATCTGATGCATTAATCCATTGGCCGTGTAAAAGATTTGCAGCGACCTCAGTTCGATTAGGTGTCTCTCCTTCACCAATGTAATGCAGTCGCACCCAGTGCCTCCCCCCACCGGCAGGGAGACCCCACTGGGATCGTCGAAATCAATGGTTGCGAAAACCTCTTGCAGTATTCCAGCACTTTTGGCAGCAGAGGGTTGGAAACTTCCCTCCGCGGTTGCCCCTTGATCTGATGCAGTAGAGTTAATGACAGCAACAAGAATACCAAGACTTTCAGCAGGGGCTTCAGTAGCATCCGTCTTCCCATCTTCATTTTCTGTCTCCCCTGTGTCTCTCTGAGGTTGAATAACACGGTTCTTGGTCTTTTTCTTGCTCTTCTGATGTTTTTCCTGGGGGAAACTTCGGGGGCACAGCAACCTCAGGTCAACTATCGTCATGTGCGTTGTAGGCCGCTTGGACCTGGCCTTTCGTCACCTCGTTGTTCTGACACAGCCGGGCGAGTCTCTTAATAATGTGAGGGCTCCTGTACCTCAACCTCGCCTTGCAGTGGCCGTGGGGCCAAACTGCAATGGTTCAGATGGTACCACGTTGGTGTTTCCTCCACCTGCACGGCTGTTGAAGATGCTCTTTTCACCTTGTACGGCCCCTCTCTCCAAGGCAGCTCTTACTTTTGTTTTAGAGACCCTCGCGAAGACACAGTCTCCTGGTTTCACCTTTGGCTCCTTGTTCTCCTCCAGTACTCTCTCTCTGTTTTTTTCTGCTTCAAATAGCTTTTGTGTATTTTAATAAATTCTAAAGTTTGAGTGTGGTACACACGTCCCAGTCTTGGTCTAATTCTGAGTTTCTGTCAAATTAGTCTCATTACTGTCACAGGCCACGCTGACTTCCGTCCTTTGGACACTAGAGGTCAGCGTTGTTCCTGTTTTCAGTTCGGGACATGAGTTTGTCATCACGCGTGTTCCCGTCTAATTATGTGTTAATTCACATTTGCCTAGGGTTACATCTACAAATTGCTGTAAATTTGGTACCCAAAATCCCCTTTTCGCAATATTTGCAATTTTTCTCAGTAATTTTCTCACTTGTCTCACTACCTAGTACCTCCCCCCTTGTGCAATGGTTAACACCATGCAAACCTATGATTAACAATGAGAGCAGACTGATTGGTGCTGCTGTAAGGCCACTGCCATTTCTCTAACGTTTTTTATCTTTTGTGGTTCCTGTGTCTTTCCATAGCTTCTGCTTTTATTATGTTTAACTTCTTTCAACGTCAATTATGTACTTTAGTGTTATTGTTTAGTCAATTCTACTGACTACCTGTTTGGGCAACTTCAGACCTTCTAGTAATGCACTAATAAATTTGTTATAGCGCACTATCAATTATACCAGCTTCACGGGTGGTATGGTACCTTTGATTTCCCGTCAGTGTTCAGATATTTTCATAATTTGTGTTTCATTCTGGATACAAATGGTGTACCTTGGTCACTGTCAGTCTCTATTATTATCACGCCTAACCTAGTATTAATTTCTTTTGTAAGACGTACTATGGGAGAAAGTTGTTTTCTGTTAAGATTATCATTTGTATTAGTATTTATTCATTATTATATTTTTCTTTTATACTTATTAAAATATTTTTTTGTATACTAGAAGCTGAGTGATACCAATTTGTACATTTTCTTTTCACACTATTTTATATGATTTCAGTATAAAATAGGTCTACTTAATTTTCTCACATTAGCCAGTTCAATTTGCCTAAGTATTTTTAGTCACTCTACCTTAATACTCCCTCACATGGACCAAATATTCACCAAATCTTGCACAATGCCAAATGTATAACATCAGTCTGGATAGATCGTGGACCAATGCCCTCTAAAGGTTTGCTTGATCCCAATGTTTTTGAATACTACTCGATAATAAGACTTTTTTTAAACATCAGCTCTCTCCAACTCTCCTTTGAACACAATCGCAGGTCATTTCTGCTTTTCTCTCAGCAATGTTCAGCATTTGTTCCATGTTGTGCTGTGGCCAGTACTACGGCTGTGCCTGCCTTAGGTTGTCCCAATTTCGTGGTGGGATCTTACCCGTCATTGACTAACCAGCCCTCTCACTGGCCAATCAGCAGCTGCACTTGTACAGGAGGGATGAGTCAGACATGGCATTATTACTGAGCAGTATAGATATTAGTACTGTAATTTTTCACTATTCTTGCACATACAAAACCTGTCTTTAAACAATTACCACTGTTACAATAAACTAAAATATTCAAACGAAACATCAAGTCAAGAAACAACAGACTTGAGCAGTAAATTTACAAAAAAGTACCAAAATTCTGCGTAAGGAAAATTACTTTTTAGCCGTCAAAACTGTAAGGCAGAGTCTTCAGGCAGAGATTAGAATTATCAAATTTCACCTATAAGCTAGAAACAGATCCAATATCAAATAGATGTTTCACTAGCTTATGAACGCATGGCTCCAATAGCCACAGAAATCTTTATTTAGTTCTAATAAACTATTTTACAATCACTGGTAACGATTAAGGCAGATTGGTTAAAATGATCTATAACCCTTAATGACTTTTCTGCTAAGGCCTCAGCCTGGTGGCCTCTGTAGTGACATTAACTTGAGTTACACCCAGTCAATTCTCCCTGGCTATAAAGTATGATTTTCATCTGTCCTGATTCTGGTTTACAGCTGCACCATTAGCCTCCTTTTTCCTCTTCTTTATACAACATTCAATTACGAATGGTCCAAATTTTACCCCTTGAACAGCAATTAGCATCACATTATTAAACAAAAATAACTTAATGAACTGTCATCCTTTAATTTTTCAGCTAAGTGTCTTAAATCTAAATAACCACACTTTAAGTGTTTTCGGTTTTGTGTATATTTATTGATGATGTTTAATAAGATCCGCTGATTTATTGTTTAGGTTGCCATTCATTTTAAAAACTGGTCCAGAACTACATATAAAAACTAGCCTTTGTGGCTAACTCTGGCTCATTTACAGTAATCTATCAAGTCAAGTCAAGTCAGATTTATTTATATAGCGCTTTTTACAATGGAGCATTGTCTCAAAGCAACTTTACAAGTTTAGATTATCTCCTAATAACTACGTCCAATCCCAAATTGAGCCAAACCTAGGGCGACAGTGGCAAGGAAAAACTCCCTAGTTCTAGGAAGAACCCTTGGGAGGACCAAGACTCAAAAAGGGACCCAACCTCCTTGGGTGGCATAGATGATAAATCTAAGAGAGCGAACTACAGTCATGAAGTCAAAGTTCGAATAAAATGTGAAGTATTCACATCGACATTAAGTGGCCCGGGTTATGATGATAAATCTAGGAGCGAAACTAAAGTCATGGAGTCATGGTCGAATAAAATGTGAATTATGCACATCGACATTAAGTGGCCCCCGGGTATGATGGGGCTGGAGCTGATGACGGAAGCAGCTTGAGTGGAGCTCCATCAGATGAAAACATCATGTGTGGGGCCGGAACTGCCGGAACACAGCTCGGAGAGAAAACTGAAAAAGTGTAATTAGTTATTGATTAAGAGCACAGTGTTTATTAACAATCACTGATGCCAAGTGTAGCATGAGACCCCGGCAGCATTAGCTATAGCAGCATAGCTAGAAAGCTAGAAAGAGGAGAACTGGTAGGAAACACAGCCAAGAGGGATCACATGAGACATTGGCAACCCCACGAGCGGCAGAAGACAGCAACCCCAACTTCTCTGATCACCATAAGACTCTTTGACTATGAACCCCCAGCTCTGCCCTTATTCTAAGCAAGGATGCATGAGTCAAGATCACGAGGACCGAAACCTAGTTCAGCCAGACCGCCCACTCGACACTCCCGGCTAGCGGACAAGGCAGGCAGGCCAGACATGACTCCAGACTCCGGCCCCAGCGACCCAAGCCATGCAAACCTGGTCTAAATCTAGTCAAAAGCCTGCGTAAATAAGTATGCTTTAGCCTAGACTTAAAACTTTGGAGGGTGTCTGAATCTCGAACGAAAGTGGGAAGTTTATTCCATAGTTGGGGGTCCATGTATGAGAAAGCCTTCCCCCTACTGTGACTTTTTTTAATTCTAGGAACTAAAAGAAGTCCTGCACCCTGCGAACGAAGTAGACGAGTTGGATTGTAAAACTCTAAGAGGTCACTCAGATAATGTGGGGCCAGGCCATGTAGAGCTTTATAAGTTATAAGAAGTATTTTGTAATCAATGCGGAATTAGGTAACCAGTGCAGTGATGATAGAACAGGAGTGATATGATCAAATTTTCTAGTTCGAGTTAGCACTCGGGCAGCTGCATTCTGAACTGACTGAAGTTTATTTATAGATTTACTAGAGCATCCAGTAAGTAAGGCATTACAGTAATCCAACCTGAGGTTATAAACGCATGAACAATTTTTTCTGCATCATTAAAAGAGAGGATATTTCAAGTTTAGCGATATTACGTAATTGAAAGAAAAGCAATTCGAGTGATGATGCTAATGTGCGCATCAAAGGAGAGATCTGAATCAAATGTGACCCCTAAGTTTTTTTACAGACGGACTGGGCAATACTGGACAGCCATCTAGATTTAGGATAGATGTAGCTAACCTGTCTCTCACAGCCTTGGGTCCCACTAATAGCAACTCAGTTTTATCTGAGTTAAGTAGAGAAAATTAAATAACATCCAATCTTTTATTTCCTTTACACAGTCCTCAATTTTGTTGATTGTAAGGCTGTCATTAGGTTTGGCTGATATGTACAGCTGTGTATCATCTGCATAGCAGTGGAAACTAATGCCATGTTTACGAATAACTGAGCCTAGTGGCAGCATGTACAGAGAGAATAAAAGCGGGCCAAGCACTGACCTCTGAGGCATGCCATACTTCACTTTTGAGATCTTAGACCTTAGATTATTTATATGAACAAACTGGTACCGGTCGGTCAAGTAGGATTTAAACCAAGAAAGTGCTAATCCCTTAATACCTATAGTATTTTCTAGTCTGTTTAGTAAAACATCATGATCTATAGTGTCAAATGCTGCACTTAAATCTAACAGAACAAGAAAAGAAACACATCCCTTATCTGCGGACATTAACAAGTCATTTAGTACCCTAATCAATGCTGTTTCAGTACTATGATGGGGCCTGAAGCCAGACTGAAATGTTTCATAAATTTCATCCCTTTGGAGGTAACTGCAGAGCTGCTGATAGACGGCTTTTTCTAAGATTTTGGACAGAAACGGTAGATTTGAAATTGGTCTATAATTAGATATCACACAAATGTCAAGAGTGGCTTTTTTAATCAGTGGTTTGATAACGGCAGCTTTAAAGGATTTGGGCACATAACCAAAGGTAAAGGATGACTTTAAAATAACTAACAGTGGCTCTATAATACTAGGTATTACTTGTTTGAGTAAACGTGTAGGAATGGGATCTAATAAACATGTTGATGACTTAGACGAGCTGATCAGTGCGGATAGTTAAGTATTAGTAATTGGGGTAAAAGATTCTAATCTTGATTTACAGCTCATTAAACAGATGTCTTCACTAGTGCTGCATCTGGAAGGTGGCTGAATAGTTTGGTGATGTGATGAGCATTGAGTTTTATGCCTAATGTTCTCTATCTTATCATTAAAAAAAGTCATGAAAATCATTACTATTAAAATGACACAGAACGGGAGAATCACTTTCTGTGGGGATTTTTATTAATTTGCAGACTGTATTAAAAAGAAATATTGGATTATTCTTATTTTTCTCTATGATTGAAGAGAAGTATGCAGCTTTAGCTTTAGTGAGGGCATGCTTATACTCTGTCATGCTGTCCCTCCAACCAAGCTTAAACACCTCCAATTTACTATGTCTCCACTTGTGCTCTAAATGCCATGTTCTTTGCTTTAAGGTAGGGGTGTGGTCATTATACCATGGTGCTAGCCTTTTTTCCCTAATACGTTTGACCCTAGCAGGGGCAGTCATGTCCAGGGTTGAGCGAAGCACACATTCTAATTGCTCATTTACACAAGATGATTTATCTCCATAGGTGTATTAAATTTTAAGTCTGGTAGGTTTTTAATAAACGCAGCTGGAGTAGCAGATGTGATAGTGTGCTTAGTGTGATAACGAGGCAGAAGGATTTTATTTATTAGAGATAGCTCAAATACTAAAAGATAGTGATCTGAAATCGAATCACTTTGGGGGAAAACATCAAGGTTATCTATTTTGATATCAAATGTTAATATTAGATCTAAAGTATGATTACAGCGGTGGGTTGGTCCCATCACATTCTGAGTGATACCCATGGATTCTAAGATGGACTCGAAAGCAATTTTAAGTGGATCCTGCTCATTGTCAAAGTGAATATTGAAATCACCTACAATTAAAGCCTTATCTGTTGACAGTAGTAAGCAAGAAAGAAAGTTAGCAAATTCCTGAAGGAATTCTGAATAGGGACCAGGCGGGCGGTAAATAGTGATAAGCTGAAAAGAGTGTGGTTTTGACTTCCATAACGATGGATCAGTCACATTAAGAATCAGTATTTCAAAAGAATTAGCCTTGTAATGGGATTTAGCTGTAACACCTAACTCTTTGTCAAAAATTGTGGCTTTGCCTCCCCCCTGACCATTAGGACGAGGGCGACTAGCATGACTGTATCCAGGAGGTGAGGCTTCATTTAAGGCTAAATATTTGTCAGGTCTAATCCAAGTCTCAGTGAGACAGAGAGCGTGTAAGCGTTTATCAGTGATCATTTCCATTGAATATCCATTGAATAATCAGCACTGTCCCTATCAAATAAATAAATTAAGATTTATGTCATCCTGAACAGCTAGAACCTCTAAATTATTTATGCTTCATCACCTTTACATTAAAATTAGACTTAACTGTCAAGGACTAACCCTTGTACAAAATTCCACAAATATAAAAAAAGAAATTGTAATTGATTTAATGCAGGCAACACTTCATGTATTACTGATGATTAGCGTGGATCCACTGGGTCCAGTAGTTGATGAATACTTTAGTTTCTGTTGCTCCTCAATTACCTATTAGATAAAATAGCTTCAAAGCAAAAACAAGAAAATAGAACAAACAACAACACTGTCCTACACTGGGGGCCCCCATTTTTAATTTAATTATTCACATAATATCTGTTAAATTCATTTTGCACATTCACATTTATCATCAATATCATTGGCAACAATCCATGGATCTCTGGATCTCCTAGAGAGGGGAAAAAATGTAGATGTTTTTTCCTCCAGTCTAGGGGAATGGTTAAATCAACCTGTAACAACAAAAAAGATGAAACATTAGCATAGTCTCATACAAAATACAATCATATGTTCCAGCAATAATTTCTTATTTTCTTCTGCCTTTCATATGTACATATTTTAATTACCTTAAAAAATAAAACCCATTTTCAGACCCATTCAGCCATGCCCAAATTAAATCATACCTCAAACTGAGTAACTGTTATGGTCCCGTTTTGTTTTCGCCTGGTTTCGCTCGTCTTTTCCCTGCCGTTTATTCTACTTTAATTTTTTCCCCCCTCGTGCTTTTGTTTTGCTTGTCGGCGTGCGCGTGTTTGTGCTTGCCTTCCCCGCAGATCCATTGGCTGCTTCCCTCTGTACCTCCACTCCTGCTCCGCCCTGCACACGAATCTCGTTTCCTGTTCATCATCGCTCTCCATAAAGCTTCGGATCAAGCCGCCGTGGATCGCCAGATCGTACGCTCTCGTACCCGGTATCTAGACTTTATATTTTATGCTCCTCGATCTGGATTTAAGCACTGTCTATGCCTGGTTCAAGCCTAGTGTCTTGCAGTCTGTGTATTCCACTAGCGTTAGCCTAGCTTTGTGATCCTTGCCTGATATCCATGCCTGCCGCTAGCGCTAGCCCGTTGCTACGCTAGCCTCCAAGTATACTTTAGGTACCCAGTTCTAGTTTCCCTAGTCTTCTCTGTTACCTGTGCCTAGTTTATCTGCCTCGTTCAGTCTCTGCCCTGCGTTTTCGGCTCCCACGCCAGGTTTGATTTCCCCGCTTATGTTTTGTTTTCCTTCCCCAGTTGCCTGCCTGGTCTCTTCGTCTGCATATACAGTCATCTCCATTCCTGCCTGGTTCATCCTGCCGTCTCCAGTACTACACCCGCTGTCCCTGGGAAGGCTATTATACCTCATGGTTGTCTGTCTGTGATCTGCACCTTGGGTTCCAAAACCTTAGTTTGGGGTGAAAATTATATTTTCACCATAACAGAACGATCTGGCCAATTATGGAACCCGCAGGTAACCAGACAGAGGACTCCATGACTATTGGCATGCTGATTCAGCGGCTAGAAGCCTGGCTGTCTCAGCATGACCAACTTTTGCGCTCGCTCTCTGAGTCTAATCATTTACTTTCAACTCAGGTCTCCAGTTTAACCAGTAAACTTAACCGCATTTTGTCTATTTCCTCCCAGGGCTCTGTTATTCCTGCCATGAGCCAGACCATGTCTGTCACCAGTGGCATACAGGATTCTGCACCCCCTCTGGCTGCTCCCTCGGGGTCTCAATCCTCTGCCCCCGCCACTATGGAACCGCCGGCCACCCTCAGGAGCTTGGAACCCCCTCTGACTCACCCTGAGCCGTACAATGGGGAGCTTGACCATTGCCGGCTGTTTCTCCTGCAGTGCGACGTGGTCTTTCGGTTGCGGGCCTCGGTCTTTGCCATTGACACAGCCAGAGTCGGTTACCTCGTGGGCCTCTTGAGAAGCAGGGCCCTGAGGTGGGCTGAGGCCATGTTGTCTAACAGCTCGCTTGAGGAGGTCTCGTACGTCGATTTCCTTCGTCGGTTTCGGGAGGTTTTCGACCACCTGAGCCACGGGGAGGCGTCGACAGGGCTCCCGGTCAGTCGCTGACTATGCTGTGGAGTTCCGGTTGCTGCCGGCTGATGCCTTGTGAAACGAACCTGCCTTGAAAGAGGCGTTTCGTTCCGGTTTGTCAGAGCAGCTGAAAGACGAGCTTGCGGCCTGTGATGATCCGCCCAGTCTGGACGCCTTGGTGGCTTTGGCTGTTCGCCTAGACCGGCGCAGCAGGTAGAAATTCCAGCGTTCGGTCCAGGCATTCACCGTCTCCGCGGACCAGGTCCATTGCACTGGTCGAGCCGCCCTCTCCTCCTCCACCCTCGGTCGCACTGGAGGAGCCAAAACCCATGCAACTGGGCTGAGACTCACCCCCAGGAATGTGATCGTCGCAGAGCGGGAGGGTTATGCTTCTATTGTGGCGTTGCTGGACACACTCTCTTCATGTGTTCCGTCCGCCCAAAAGGGGCAACTCGTCGGTGAATCTGGGGGCCCTGACGAGTACCTCACCCAGTCCCTCAGTATCTCCACGACCATCTCTCCTGCTACCTGCAACCTTGCATCTCGACAGCATCAACCACTCTCTAGAAGCTCTGGTGGACTCTGGGGTGGAGGATAACCTGCTGGATTGTGATCTCGCCTCCAAACTTGGTATTCCCTTGGAGACTCTCCAGACCCCGAGGAGGGCTTATGCTTTGGATGGCAAGTTCCTAGCTCAAATCACACATCGGACCCGTCGTTTGCTCCTGGTACTCTCTGGTAATCACTATGAACACATCACCTTCGCTATAGCCCCGGTGCCCAAGACACCGGTAGTCCTTGGTTTCCCTTGGCTTAGACTGCACAATCCTACCATCGACTGGTGCCAAGGCAGAATCTCGAACTGGAGCGAGAACTGCCATCAGAGCTGCCTGCTGTCGGCTATCCCACCTTCCATCGGCTCACCTCAAGCTTCTCAACCACCTGAAGACATTGATCTGTCCCTAGTACCCTCAGTTTACCATGATCTTCACCAGGTATTTGACCGAGACCGTGCCTTGAGCCTGCCGCCCCACCGGCCTTATGATTGCTCTATTGAGCTCCTGCCTGGGGCCCCTCTCCCCACCATTTGCCTGTACCACCTTTCCCGCACTGAGAGGGAGGCCATGGAGGACTATATCATGCAGTCACTGGCAGCAGGGCTCATCCATCCATCCTCCTCTCCCCTCGGAGCCGGGTTCTTTTTTGTTGGTAAAAAGGACGGTTCTTTGAGACCCTGTATTGACTTTCGTGGACTCAAATGGAACCGCTACCCTCTCCCCCTCTTGTCATTGGGTTTTGACCTACTTCAGGGGGCTACAGTGTTTTCAAAGCTCGACTTGCAAAATGCTTACCACCTCGTCCGCATAAAGAGTGGGGACGAGTGGAAGACTGGGTTTAATACCCCTCCGGTTCATTTTGAGTATTTGGTAATGCCGTTTGGTTTGACTAATGCACCAGCTGTTTCCCAAGCATTTATGAATGTCCTACGGGACTTTCTTAACCGCTTTGTTTTTGTTTATCTAGACGACATTCTGTTTTTTTCCCGGTCCGAGGAGGAGCACGTAAGGCATGTCCGGTTAGAACTGACCCGCCTCATGGAGAACAGGTTATTTGTGAAGGCCGAGAAATGCCTTTTCCATGCCTCATCAGTTCCTTTCCTGGGATTTGTCATCCAGAGGGGGTGCAACAAGGCGGATCCCTCCAAGATCCAGGCAGTGGCAGAGTGGTCCGTGCCCTCCGGGCGGAAGGAGCTCCAGAGGTTTCTTGGGTTTGCTAATTTTTATCGGAAATTCATTCGTGATTTCAGCAAGGTGGCGGGCCCCCTGACCAGACTCACGTCCACCAAGCAACAGTTCACCTGGACATCTGAAGCCGAAGCAGCTTTCACTTGTCTCAAATGATTGTTCACCTCAGCACCAGTGTTGGCCCAACCAGACTCCAGCAACAATTTATCGTTGAGGTTGATGCGTCGGACATGGGGGCTGGTGCTGTACTGTCTCAACGAGGGGGGCCCGATAAACTCCATCCCTGTGCTTTTTTCTCCAGACGCTTTACATCAGCTGAAAGGAATTATGATTTGGGAAACCGGGAGCTCCTGGCTGTCAATCTGGCATTGGAGGATTGGAGACACTGGCTAGAGTGTTCCGAACAGCCATTCCTGGTCTGGACAAGAACTTGGCGTACATCCAAGGAGCCAAGAGGTTAAATTCACGTCAAGCCAGGTGGGCACTGTTTTTTGCTCGATTTAATTTCACTATTACGTATCGCCCTGCTTCCAGGAATGTGAAGCCTGACGCCCTCTCACGCCAGTTCTCCTCGAACATTTCGGATGACTCCACAGAACCCATCGTTTCCCCGGACTGTCTGGTGGCTCGTCTGACACGGGAGATCGAGCGCACCGTCCGGGAGACACAGGTCGTGGAACCTGACCCTAGGGGTGGACCCTCAGATTGACTCTTTGTGCCCACCTTGACCAGGATGGCCGTTCTCCAGTGGGGGCACGAGTCCAAATTCGCTGGCCACCCGGGAAGGCATTGGACCCTCGCCTTGCTTAGGAGGTACTTCTGGTGGACAGGTATGGAGACGGATGTCCGCCAGTTCGTGGCAGCCTGCATCACTTGTGCCCGTGGTAAGACCCTTCACAAGCCGCCAGCTGGTCTACTCCATCTGTTACCGGTGCCTGAACGGCCATGGTCACACATAGTGGTGGACTTTGTAACTGGGCTCCCTATCTCTGAAGGCAACTCCACCATTCTCACGGTAGTTGACCGTTTTTCTAAAGCTGTGCGTCTCATACCCTTACCGAAACTCCCCTCTGCCTTGGAGACTGCAAAAGTCCTGTTTGATTGGGTTTTCAAGATTCACGGGATTCCCTTGGACATTGTTTCGGACCGGGGACCGCAGTTCACGTCCCAAGTATGGAAGGCTTTCTGTCTGGCTATTGGGGCCAAGCCCAGCCACACCTCAGGGTTCCACCCCCACTCCAACAGTCAGGTCGAAAGGTCAAACCAGGAGATTGAGGCCACTTTGCTCTGCTTGTCCGCCCAGAATCCTGTCACTTGGAGCCAGCACCTAGCGTGGGCGGAATATGCCCACAATACTCTGCCAAGTTCTGCTTTGGTGGTGTCTCCTTTTGAAGCCTCCTTGGGCTATCTGGTTAACCTTGCCTGGTTTTGCTTGTCTTTTCCCTGCCGTTTATTTTTCTTTAATTTTTTTTCCCCTCATGCTTTTGTTTGTGCTTGCCTTCCCCGCAGATCCATTGGCTGCTTCCCTCTATGCCTCCACTCCTGCTCCGCCCCGCACACAGGAATCTCGTTTCCTGTTCATCGTCGCTCTCCATAAAGCGTCGGATCAAGCAGCCGTGGATCGCCAGATCGTACGCTCTCGTACCCGGTATCTAGATTTTATATTTTATGCTCCTCGATCTGGTTTTAAGTCCTGTCTATGCCTGGTTCAAGACTAGTGTTTTGCAGT
The DNA here is from genome assembly GCA_025084515.1 of Ancistrus triradiatus. Lineage (NCBI taxonomy): Eukaryota > Metazoa > Chordata > Actinopteri > Siluriformes > Loricariidae > Ancistrus > Ancistrus triradiatus. The sequence goes on from JAJAGP010002009.1 coordinate 16,408, forward strand.
CTGTGTATTTTGCTAGCGTTAGCCTAGCCTTGGATCCTTGCCTGATATCCATGCCTGCCGCTAGCGCTAGCTCGTTGCTACGCTAGCCTCTAAGTATACTTTAGCTACTCAGTTCTAGTTACCCTAGTCTTCTCTGTTACCTGTGCCTAGTTTATCTGCCTCGTTCAGTCTCTGCCCTGCGTTTTCGGCTCCCACGCCAGATTTGATTTCCCTGCTTATGTTTTGTTTTCCTTCCCCAGTTGCCTGCCTGGTCTCTTCATTTGCATATACAGTCATCTCCGTTCATGCTTGGTTCGTCCTGCCGTCTCCCGTAGTACACCCACTGTCCCTGGGAAGGCTTGCCTTGCATCGCCGCGATACCCTTCGTTCATTTTTCTGTCCCGTACCAGTCTTTTTGGACTCTGGACTATTCAGTATCAGTTGGTTTTGTTTACCAGTTTTTCTGCAGTTACTTACGTATCTCATTTTGTGGTTATTTAATAAACCTTCAGTTTATTATACCTCGTGGTTGTCTGTCTGTGATCTGCACCTTGGGTTCCAAAACCTTAGTTTGGGGTGAAAATTATATTTTCACCATAACAGTAACATGATATACTAATTTCTGCTTACAATTTAAAACATGCAAGAGCAGTGTTCAATAAAGTTTAACTTTACTATTATGCATTTAAAGTCTTAATAAATGTTCTGATCTCAACTCAAATGCTCTGAGATGTCGATCAGCTGATCAAATGGGAGGACCAAAGAGCAGGTCAGTGATTGGTCCTCGGCCACACTTATTATTATTAGTGTGTCACGCAAGGTAGTGAATTTTTCCCCATAGGACTCCATATTAATTTCATTAACTCTGATTTGGCTTTTTCGAAATTTTCATATGTGTTTAACCTGTCATAACTCTGAGACTTTCTCATCAATCCACATAATTTTATATCGTAGTGAACAGCAAGGCATGCTCTCCCACATGAGCTTTTGAGATAAGTGATTGGTTAAATATTTTTGTTGTTATGACCAATTGTTTGAGAGGTCCAAAATCGCTTGAAACTGACATTTTAGGGATTTACAGGGTTTATAGGATTTACAGGGTTTATAAGGCAGGGTGTTACTAAGATCCACTATTCTAACGACTGAAACAAATCGAAGTGAGATCCCGGTGTTATAACCAAAGTCTAGGATCCAGTTTGATTAGCGATTATAAATTTGTATGATGAAGATCTTAATGTTAATCTGATCAGTCAGAAATGTAAGGGCAGAGTTACAGAGCATCAGTAGCTTCTCTGGGTTAGAGCTGGACTTACAGATAACAAACCTGTCAGATGAAAGAAGCTCCGATCAACCGTGGATGGTGTTTAATGAAAGACGCCGAGTTTAACTACAGCAAACGACGTGTGAGGGATGAGCTGATTTAGTTCATTTTTGTTGATGGGACTAAAACTGATATTCAGTCTCGTTGCTCTTCAGTCGAGCTGTGAATCCATTTAGAGCCTGGGACATTTGATTTAAAGGACTGACTTTGTTTCGCTTTTACAGCTTCCAAATCGTAAAGGTGATAAACCTTTGGCTCAGGTTGGTCATTAAAAGCTTCATCTTCCAAATTTAAATCATTTTCAAAGCAAAACGATTTTTTAAACTCATAGGTTTCATTTCAGCAGTGTTTTACTTGTGTCATTATAACTTGGCTGCTTTTTAGGGCGTCCTTGCTAGGTTACGTGTGTATGCCGCAGAGTAATATTTATAGAGCGTCGATCAGAGTGCCATTATTGTCCATAATGTCATGGGGAAAAACGTTTCAGCCAGATTGCGGGGTTGGAACTAACTGTGATATAATTAACAATTTCATGAAATAATTTTATTTGAGGGAGCTTTCTCAAGAGGCAATAATCTCTTCAGATACAGTGGGGCAAAAAAGTATTTAGTCAGCCACTGATTATGCAAGTTCTCCTACTTAGAAAGATGAGAGAGGTCTGTAATTTTCATCATAGGTACACTTCAATTATCAGAGACAAAATGAGAAACAAAATCCAGGAACTCACATTGTAGGATTTTTAAAGAATATAATTGTAAATAATGGTGGAAAATAAGTATTTGGTCAATAACAAATGTTCACCTCAATATGTAACATAAACTTTGATGGCAGTGACGTAAGTCTTCACCAGGTTTGCACAAACTGTAGCTGGATTTGTCCCATTCCTCCATGCAGTCGCTGTCGCTGGGCAACATGGACTTTCAACTACTGGCTTAAGCAGGGGGCACGCCTGGCACTGCAGGATCTGAGTCCCTCTCGGTGTAGTGTGTCATTGATGGTAGCCTTTGTTACTTTGGTCCCAGCTCTCTGCAGGTCATTCATCAGGTCCCTCCATGTAGTTCTGGGATTTTTGCTCACTGTTCTCATGATCATTTTGACCCCACGGATGAGATCTTGTGTGGGGCCCCAGATCGAGTGAGATTATCAATGGTCTTGTATGTCTTCCATTTTCTTACAATTGCTCCCACAGTTCATTTATTCACACCAACCTGCTTGCCTGTTGTAGATTCACTATTCCCAGCCTGGTGCAGGTCTACAGTTTTCTTCCTGGTGTCCTTCGACAGCTCTTTGGTCTTGGCCATGGTTGAGTTTGGAGTCTGACTGTTTGAGGCTGTGGACAGTTGTCTTTTATACAGATAAGGAGGTCAAACAGGTGCCATTAATACAGGTAATGAGTGGAGGACAGAAGAGGTTCTTAAAGTTACAGGTCTGTGAGAACCATAAATCTTGCTTGTTTGTTGTTTTTGGGTGACCAAATACTTATTTTCCACCATAATTTACAATTAAATTCTTAAAACATCCTACAATGTGAATTCCTGGATTTTTTTTCTCAATTTGTTTCTCATAGTTGAAGTGTACCTATGATGAAAATCACAGACCTCTCTCATCTTTCTAAGTAGGAGAACTTGCACAATCAGTGGCTGACTAAATACTTTTTTGCCCCACTTTATCTGGTTTCTCTCACCACCGTGAACAATTGTGACTTAGTAAGTTTCTCTAGAATTTATAGTGGTGCTTAAAAGTTTGTGAACCCTTTAGAATTTTCTATATGGCTGCATAAATATGGCCTAAAACATCAGATTTTCACACAAGTTCTAAAAGTAGATAAAGAGAATCCAGATAATCAAATGAGGCAAAAATATTATACTTGATCGTTTATTTTTTGAGGAAAATGACCAATATTACATATTAGTGAGTGGCAAAAGTATGTGACCCTTTGCTTTCAGTATCTGGTGTGACCCCCCTGTGCAGCAATAACTGCAACTAAACATTTCCTGTAACTGTTGATAAGTCCTGCACACCGGCTTGGAGGAATTTTAGCCCATTCCTCCATACAGAACAGCTTCAACTCTGGGATGTTGGTGGGCTTCCTCACATTAACTGCTCGCTTCAGGTACTTCCACAACATTTCCATTGGATTAAGGTCAGGACTTTGACTTGGCTATTCCAAAACATGAACTTGATTCTTCTTTAACCATTCGTTGTTAGAATGGCTTGTGTGCTTAGGGTCAGTGTCTTGCTGCATGACCCACCTTCTCTTGAGATTCAGTTCATGGACAGATGTCCTGACATTTTCCTTTAGAATTCTCTGATACAATTCAGAATTCATTTTCCATCAATGATGGCAAGCCGTCCTGGCCCAGATGCAGCAAAACAGGGAAAAACCACGATACTACCACCACCATGTTTCACAGATGGGATAAGGTTATTATGCTGGAATGCAGTGTTTTCCTTTCTCCAAACATTACGCTTAATCCAAAAAGTTCTACTTTGTTCTCATCTGTCCACAAAGCTTTCTTCCAGTAGCCTTCTGGCTCGTCAACGTGATCTTTAGCAAACTGCAGATGAGGAGCAATGTTCTTTTTGGAAGAGCAGTGGCTTTCTCCTTGCAACACTGCCATGCACACCACTGTTGTTCAGTGTTCTTTTCATGGTGGACTCTTGAACATTAACATTAGCCAATGTGAGAGGCCTTCAGTTGTTTAGAAGTTACTCTGGGGTCCTGTGACCTCGCCAACTATTACACGCCTTGCTCTTGGGGTGATCTTTGTTGGTCGACCACTCCTGGTCTTGAATTTCCTTCATTTGTACACAATCTGTCTGACTGTGGATTTGTGGAGTCCAAACTCTTTAGAGATGGTTTTGTAACCTTCTCCAGCCTGATGAGCACCAGAATCTCTTTTTCTGAGCTCCTCAGAAATCTCCTTTGTTCATGCCATGATACACTTCCACAAACATGTGTTGTGAAGAACAGACTTTGATAGAGCCGTGTTCTTTAAACAGGGGACCTACTCAAACCTCATTGTCATCCCATTGATTGAAAACACCTGACTAATTTCACCTTCAAATTAACTGCTAATCCTAGAGGTTCACATACTTTTGCCACTCACTAATATGTAATATTGGATCATTTTCCTCAATAAATAAATGAACAAGTATAATGTTTTTGTCTCATTTGTTTAACTGGGTTCTCTTTATCTACTCTTAGGACTTGTGTGAAAATCATATTTATGCAGAAACATAGAAAATTCTAAAGAGTTCGCAAACTTTCAAGCACCACTGTAATTTTCCCCTTTTTTTACATTCCCCCTTAAAAACAAACAAATGTTTGGTGTGTCTGTGTGTTCAGTTCAGGTCTCAGATTCAGAGTCCAGTACAGCTGTGTTCAAACAGCCAAAGGTAAACCTGGAGTCATTTCATCATTTTGGGAAGGAGGCTGGCAAGGTGTCTGTTCACCTATGTCTCGATGGTCAGTCTGGCATGATGACGACTTTTGTTAATGAAGGCTATTTGCAAATTTCCCGCCTCAACCGCTTTCCATCCCGACAAGTGTGGAAAATCACAAAACATAACCTACACAGAAAAAAACAAGGATGTGATTTAATATTTATACTCATTTAGTCTGGAAGCAAAGTATCACAAAGCCTTGACTTACTTCTAGAAATAAAAATTTTAAGACCAAAATAATATATATCCATTTGTAATAACTTTAAATTTTAGAATTTTTTTGAAAGTAAAAAAATGATGTACAGTAATATGCTAAAGTATTAGGCAGGTGTGAAATAAACTGCTGCTAAGTAAGAACGGTTTCACAATATAAGTGTTAACAGTTTATTTGCGTCAATTAACAAAATGCGAAGTGAATGAACAAGAGAAATCTAAAGCAAATCAATACTCGATGTGACCACCCTATGCCTTCAAAACATCATCAGTTCTTCTTGGTTCACTCACACAGTCTGAGATTTTGTAGTATTATAGTCAGGTGTATGATTAACCAATTATACCAAACCGATGATAATAATTATCATTTTCAACACAGCCATTGACTGAAAAATAAGCAGCTGTGTAGGAGGCATAAAACTGGGTGAGGAACAGCCACACTCTGCTACAAAGTTAAGGTTGTGGGAAGACAGTTTTGTGTCACAGGACATACCTCTCTGTCCACAAGTCTGAGCACAGTAACAAGACACAAGGTAGGTATACTGCTTCAGCAAGGTCTCTCCCAGGCAAGGATTTCAAAGTAGATCAAGGGGGGATCAAGGGGGATCAAGCTCATTTGAAAAAGCACAAAGAAAAGGGCAATGCTGGGGACCATAGACGCAGTGGTCAGGCACCTCATGCTTAATTCTCTTAAAAATGGGAAAATGTCCAGCAGTGCCAACAGCAAAGAAGTGGCAGAAACCAGTGGGGCACTGACACACCCATTGACTGTTCTGAGAAGTCTAGCCAAAAGTGGTCTTCATGGAAGAATTGTGGCCAAAAAGCAACGACCCCAAACATGCAGTCAATATCACCAAGAAATATCTTCAGCGTAAAGAAGAACAAGGAGTCCTAGAAGTGAGGATATGGACACACCGGAGCTCTGATCTCAACATCATCGAGTCTGTCTGGGATTACATGAAGAGACCAAAAAATCTGAGCAAGCCTACATCCACAGAAGATCTGTGGTTAGTTCTCCAGGATGTCTGGAACAACCTCCTTGCCAAGTTCCTTCAGAAACTGTGTGCGAGTGTACTTAGTAGAACTGAAGGCAAAGGGTGGTTAAACCAAATACTGATTTGATTTAGATTTCGCTTTTGACTTAAGCACAATACAGTCTATGGTGCAAACATCTAATAAAGGTCGTATTAATCATAATATAGAATTTATGTTTATTGTATGTATCAAGTCCATTCTCAACAGAAAACATAAAAACAAAGTTCATGAAAATGTGTTTTGTGCAAATCCTTCAAACAGGACAAAAGAAGCGAAAGTGAAAGTGCTGAAATACTTCAAGCTCATTCCACACTTTATTCCTATAAATTTAATTGAAAAAAAAAAAAGTTATTTTATCACGGCTTTTTTTGATCATGATAGACTAGCTAATATTATTACCTGAAAGTCTGAAGATAGCTAGGTCCCTGAATGCGCATACTAATGTTACCCTGCGAAATAATAATAAAACCACAAATGGTGCATCAGGTGTTAAAGTTCAGTACAGCTAAAAAATATATATGTAAATTTAACGTACATTACCATACTTAACGTTTCTCATTTAGAGCTGCTCTACAATCCAAGTTATGGGCAAAGGAAACTCTGACAAACATTATGTTACCAATAGAAACTAGCGTAGCATTCGGTCTGAAAACTACAATAAAGTTTTTATTATAATGAAAACGAATTAAAATGTTAAAATAACAATAATAACTACAAATATACTTATAAATTATGATTCCAGCAACAGAACAGCAGCCGCCATCAGGAGAATGAAGATCTGTGGCAATAGTAACTCACTCTGTGGGTCAGCTTCTCTCTCTCACCCAGACCGTTAACTAAGCTCGTGCGCGCTGGAGTTCAAAAATGCGCGCAAACTTCTAAGACAGAATGTTTACCAGTCCAGTTTAGGTGAGTATATGAAGTATTTAATTACCAATAAACTAAGGAAATCGCTTTCCCACACCAGCCGCAGTATCCGCCATGTTTGTTATCACAGTATGCTAATTAGATGGTTTAAACCAATAGCCAAACGGAGGGCATTGCATCAGACGCTCCGTGGTGTCTTTAGTTGGGGCCATTAGATTTAAAGCTTGCCAGTTCGTTGTGTGGACTTTAATGGTTTAAGCCGTTTTGAACTATTTTTCACAGTTTTAAGTATAAATAGAATAATTTATTTTTATTACAAAAATAACAGCATATAGAAAAAATAATTGTGACAGACAAGCTATACGCAAAATAAATAACCAAGGCAAAAAAGAAAAAAAAAGTAAAGAAAAAAAATGACAGAAGTAATGGCAACAAACAGGCAATACACAGGGAAACCAAATAATGTCAAAAGTAAGATGAGCAATACAAAAATAATAATAACTGACAGACAGACAGTATACAGGATAGGGTGGGAGGAAAAAAATAATAATACTGATAATAATAATTCACAGCATTGCATATTGATACTGTGTATCCTACTACTTATTCAATTAGTGTAATATGTTGAATTATTAATATACCGAGTGACAATTTAAATATAAATGCATACATTTATACCTACAAACAATATACAGAGACAGTGAGAGAAAAAAATCATAATGTACATTTTGCTAACAAATTTGCATTTGTGAGAGTGCAAGTTGCTTTTTTAATTACATTATGGGGCCACTACTACAAAATTCACTCATATTATGTTATAAGAGTGTACGAGGGAGCGAGTGTGGAGTGAACGGGAGTGAATGGACCGGTTCCTGCTGTGCTAGAGTTCCCATGTGTTTACTCTGTGCTTGTGCGGATTAAAGTGACGTTCGTGTTTAACCCGGCTTAAATGTTTGGACTGTTTAATTAATCACAATATTTTACATGGTGTCAGAAGTGACTAAGACTGTCTGCTAACGAATATGGCCAAGTTTAATCCTCCAGAGAACTTCGCTTTCAGCCGTCCTAAAGAATGGGCTGATTGGAAACAGAGATTTCAACGGTTCCGTTTAGCAACGAAGCTGCACAAAGAGGACGGCGAGGTGCAGGTCAGTTCGTTGATTTATGCCATGGGCAATGAGGCTGAAAACATCCTCAAGTCGTTCACGTTTGAAGCAGAAGGGGACGATAAGAAATTTGATGTTGTGTTAAGAAAATACGACGAATATTTCTACCCCAAACGGAACGTGATTCACGAGCGCGCTGTGTTTTACCAAAGAGTACAGCGGCCAGGTGAACAGGCTGAGAACTTTATAAGAGCCCTATTTGAGCTTTCTGAACATTGTGAGTTTGGGGTTAACAAAGAGGAACACATTCGCGACCATATTGTCGTAGGCAGACCTCACGTTGGCTCAAACTGTTCAGACAGTTCGTCAGTCCAAGGAGGTGACCACACAGGTTCATCAGCAGGGAGAGGTGTGCGCCGCAGTGCAGGAAATCTCTAAAAGTAAACTGGCAAGCAGCACAAGACCTAAATGGGTGTTTGGAAAACCCAAGTACAGGGACGAAACAAATCCCAAATGCGGGAGATGTGGAAAAATAAAACATAAACAACAGGAAAGGTGTCCTGCCATAAAGTCAACCTGCAACAAATGTAAAAAGGTGGGTCATTGGGAAAAGATGTGCCATTCTAAGTCTGTTAGTGAAGTGACATAGACAGTGCCACAGACTCCATACTTCCTAGGTGCGGTTACAAATACCAGCAGTAATGAGGAGCAATGGGCAGTTAAAATTTCAATAGGCAAAACTCCAGTAACATTTAAAATTGACACAGGTGCTGATACAAATGTTATGTGTGAAGGGACATTCCACATATTGACCCCCAAACAACAATTAGAACATTCAAACATCACACTGTGCAGTCCTGGAGGCCCACTGACCTGTCTGGGTAAATTTCAGGCCAGTACCACTTACAAGTGTCAGAAATATTCATTTCCAGTGTATGTCATCAGCAATCAAAATGGCAACAATCTGCTGAGCCGTGCCACAGCATCAGAAATGGGACTTGTAAAGCGCATTGACAGAATACATGATGTTTTTGGTGAGCATGGGCTTCTTAAAACTGAACCCGTGAAGATCCAGTTAAGAGAAAATGTCCAACCCTATGCTGTATCTTCAGCTCATAGAGTGCCTTTACCCCTCATGCAGAAGGTAAAAGAGGAGCTGCAGCGAATGGTAGAGAACGGTGTAATTGAGCCGGTGACAGAACCAACAGACTGGTGTGCACCAATGGTGCCAGTTCCTAAACGCAATGGAAGTGTGCGAATCTGCGTAGATTTAAAGAAACTAAATGATGCGGTAAAAAGAGAAAGGTACATCCTGCCTACAGCTGAAGAAATCTTGGCAAAACTGAGTGGTGCAACCGTGTTTACATCTTTGGATGCAGCATCTGGTTTTTGGCAGATACCTCTACATCCAGAAAGCAGCAGGCTTACAACATTTATAACGCCATTCGGAAGATATTCTTTCAATCGTCTTCCATTTGGTATCACTAGTGCGCCAGAAATCTTTCAACGGAAGATGACTGAAACACTTCAGGACTTAGAGGGAGTTGCTGTATTCATGGATGATGTACTTGAATTTGGCAACAGTTTGGAGCAGCATGACCAGCGCCTTAATAAGGTGTTGGAGAGAATCGAAATGGCCGGTTTGAAGCTTAACAAAGAGAAGTGTGTGATGAGATAGAGCAGACCAGATCCTGAAAAGGTACAAGCCATTCGTGAACTCTCACCACCACTTAATGTTCAAGAACTGAGACGGATTCTTGGCATGTTCACATACCTGGGGAAGTACATTCATAATCTGTCAACAGTGTGCCAACCATTGCATGAACTGCTCAAATCTAAGACTGTTTGGACATGGGAACATCCACATCAGGTAGCTTTTCAGAACATCAAAGAGCTGCTGTCTACTGTTCCAGTCCTGAAATTCTATGATGTAAAGACACCTACTGCAGTGTCGGCTGACGCCAGCAGTTTTGGACTAGGTGGAGTACTGTTGCAGCCGCATGATAAAGAGTGGAAACCAGTGGCATATTGTTCACGTTGTTTGTCTGATGCAGAGACCAGGTATGCCCAAATTGAAAAAGAATGTCTTGCAAGCATCTGGGCTTGTGAAATGTTTGAGAAATACCTGGTTGGTTTAGACACTTTCAAGTTGGTCACTGACCATAAGCCTTTGGTGCCCTTGATAAATAAAAAGGACTTGGATAATGTTCCTCTGTGGTGCCAGCGACTTCTCATGAGGCTCATGAGATTCAAGCCAACTGCTGAATATGCTCCAGGCAAGACCATGGTTGTTGCAGACGCCTTGTCCCGAAGCCCTCTTCCAAACATGGACGGGAAAACAGAAACCCACTCTGACGAGCAGTGCTACATTGCAGCAGTCATGGATGGCATGCCAGCAACACCCCAAAGGCTGGAAACCATCAGAAAAGCTACAGCATCTGACAATAACCTACAAATGTTCCAGACGTACATCCAGAGTGGGTGACCAGCACACATAAGAGATGTTTCAGCAGCTATCAGGGACTTCTTTCCAATCCATAATGAGCAGTTAGAGCATAGTAGTATTGTTACCAGAGGCAACCGTATGTGTATTCCAGAGACTATGAAGTCAGAAATTCTAGAAAGAATACATGATGGACACCAGGGTTTGACCAACTGCCGAGAGCGGGCCAACACATCGGTATGGTGACCTGGAATCTCTGCAGCAATAAAACAGAAAGTTGAGTCCTGTCAGTTCTGCCAAGAGGTAAAACGCACACAGACAAGGGAACCTCTTCTTTCAACAGTACTGCCAGATAGGCCGTGGAAGAGACTGGCAGTAGACTTATGTGAACATAATAAAAACACCTCATTGTGTCCGATTACTTTTCAAGGTTTCTAGAAATAGTTCACTTACCAACTACAACTGCCTCACAAGTTATTGTAAAAATGAAAGCACTGTTGGCAAGATTTGGGTGCCCAGACGAGGTGGTTTCAGATAACGGGCCCCAGTTTGCGAGTGTGGACTTCTTGGAGTTTGCAAAAGAATTTGATTTCCAGCACATCACCTCCAGTCCACATAATCCCCAAGGCAACGGGCAGGCAGAACGAGGAGTTCAGAGAGCAAAGAGAATTCTAAAGCAAAAGGATCCACTGCTTGCACTTATGTGTTACAAGGCTACACCATGTTCCACCACGGGAGTGAGTCCAGCCGAGCTCCTCATGGGCCGTAGGATTAAAACTACACTTCCTACACTTCAGGCAAATCTGCAACCCCGTTGGCCAAACCTGAAAGACATCCAAAGCAAAGATGCCATGGAAAAGCAGAAACAATCGTCACCATGGAGCAAAGCCCCTACCACCACTGCATCCAGGCGATACTGTCCTCACAAAATTGGACCACCAGAAAATATGGGAAACACCTGCTGTGGTGACAAAGGACAGCATAACACCACGATCGTATGTCATTGAAACCCAACAGGGGACCACATTGCGACGCAATCGTCGTCATCTACAGCAGATTCCTGTGTCTTCTGGAATCAGAGACAGTGTAGTAGCTGAGGGACAGCAACCCAGCACAGTTGTGCAAGATCCTGTGCCGATTCAGATTCAGATTCAGATTCATTTATTTGTCATATGCAGGTTAAAAACAAGTTCAACAATGCAATGAAAGGCTTTTGATGAGAAGAACCATTTTCAACTCGCTAGTAGGAGTAAAGTACTAAAAAGAGAAAAAACTATTTGCCATATTGCACAAATTGTAGGTATTGCACATATCGTTAAAATAGCATATATATATATATGGCACAAATATTGCACAGTGTTAATATACGTAATATACGTAAACTATAATGCACATGGGTTATTGCATGAATGATGGTACACATGATGCAGTGATAATGTGATGTGATGTGCGGCAGCAGTGAATATGATACATATATCACAGTATTACCGTCATATTATTGGTGGGTGTTATTGAGTAGCCTTAAGGCATGTGGATAATAACTGTCTCTGAGTTCTCTTTGTGTGTGCTGATAGACTCCTGTACCGTCTGCCAGAGGGTAGCAGACGGAAGAATCCTTGTGCTGGTGGGTGTGTGGTCCTTAAGGATGCTGCGTGCTTTACGCAGGCATCGGCAGTTGTAAGTGTCCTGGATTGCGGGGAGTCTGCTGCCAGTGATGTCCTCTGCCGTTCGCACCACCCTCTGTAGTGCTTTCCGGCTCTGGCTGGTGCAGTTCCCGTACCACACTGTGATGCAGCCCGTCAGCAGGCTCTCGATGGTGCACCTGTAGAAGTTCGTGAGGATGTTGGTGTTCAAACCAAACTTTCTCAGCCTTCTCAGGAAGTAGAGTCGTTTTCGGGCTTTCTTGACCACAGTGTCGGTGTGTGTTGTCCAGGACAAGTCCTCAGTGATGTGAACGCCGAGGAACTTGAAGCTGCTGACCTGCTCCCCCTCGGCATTGTTTATGTGGGATGTGGGGGTGTTGGCTTCCACTCTGTCTCCTGAAGTCCACTATCATCTCCTTTGTTTTTTCTGACGTTCAAGGAGAGGTTGTTTTTCCTGACACCAGCTTGTCAGTGATTCAATCTCATCTCTCTCTGTAGGCACTTTCATCATTGTTTGTGATGAGTCCCAGGATGGTGGTGTCATCAGCAAACTTGATGATGACATTTGAGCTGTGCCTGGCAGAACAATCATGGGTGAAGAGAGAGTACAGGAGTGGGCTGAGTACCCAGCCAGCCCTGAGGAGTACCAGTGCTGAGAACTAATGTGGATGAGAGATGGCTGCCTATTCTCACGGCTTGTGGTCTGTTTGTGAGAAAGTCCAGTATCCAGCAACAGATAGACTTCTCCAGTCCCAGGGTAGTGAGCTTGTTGACCAATTTGGAGGGAATTATGGTATTAAATGCCGAGCTATAGTCAATGAATAGCATCCTCACATAGGTGTTAGCCTTCTCCAGATGGCTGAGGGAGGTGTGGACTGCTAGAGCAACAGCATCCTCTGTAGACCTATTAGATCTATATGCAAACTGTAGGGGGTCCAGAGTGTCCGGGAGGGAGGCACAGATGTGGTTCTTGATGATGCGTTCAAAACACTTCATAATGACAGAGGTGAGTGCTATGGGCCGGAAGTCATTTAGACAGGATGCTGCAGGGGTCTTTGGAATAGGGACAACTGTTGAAGTCTTATGAAGATTATGGGTATTGTAGCCTGGCTCAGTGACATGTTAAAAATAGTGGTAAACACGTCTGTGAGTTGATCTGCGCATGCTCTCAGTACCCGTCCTGGGATGCCATCAGGCTCGGGTGCCTTGCGGGGGTTTACTTTCCTGAACACCCGTCTTACTGTATCTGTGTTGATACAGAGTGTGGCGTCTTCACTGTCCATATGTGGTCTGGTGACAGGCATGGTGTTGTCTGCATCAAACCGGGCATAGAAGTTGTTGAGCTCATCCGGGAATGAAGCACTGGACAGTTCCACAGGCCTATTTCTCCCCTTGTAGTCTGTGATGCAGTGTAACCCGTGCCACACTCACCTCGGGTCATGGCTCTGCTGGGCGGATTCCACACTTTCTCTGTATTTCCTCTGTGATGCTTTGATGGTCCTTCTGAGGTCGTACTTGGCTGCTTTGTATGTACTTGGCTGTTTTCTGCTGCCGGCAACCAACTATGATTCTAATGTACAGACCCCTTGCATAACAAAAACAGAGACACAAAAGAGTCTTCTTTTCACTCGGTTTGGTAGGCTATAAGCCTGTGGACAGACTAAACCTGTATACTTGTTCTCAAAATAACCAAAGTTACTTTGTTGATGACTCAATTTCCATGTCTAGTTTTGTGAACATGAGAATATGAGAGTAAGAAGTTTTGTAAGTTCTGTATTATAATGTAAAAAAAAAAAAAGAAAAAAAAAAAAGGGGATGTGATGTAATGCGATTTACATAAGAGCTGTCTGGCCTTTTAAGAGTGTACGACGGAGCGAATGTGGAGTGAACGGGAGTGAATGGACCGGTTCCGGCTGTGCTAGAGTTCCCATGTGTTTACTCTGTGCTTGTGCGGATTAAAGTGACGTTCGTGTTTAACCCGGTTTAAATGTTTGGACTGTTTAATTAATCACAATATTTTACAGAGAAGACTAAATTAAAGTGCCTAATTTGTTTCGATTTGCAGCTGAGGCTAAGTGCTCATTTAATAGATTGATCCATTGTGTTATAGAAATATTTTTTAATCTTTCCAAGTGGTATTGCTATTTTTTTATTTTTTAGTGGTATTGCTATTTTATTTTATTTTATTTATTTTTGATTTTTTTCCTATACTTAACAAGTAAAGAAACAAGTAATGGAATTCTGTTTTCAATTACTGATTCTACCACTGAAAGGTTTCCTAATAGACATACGGAGGGTGACATAGGAATGTTGCTCCCCAGATACAGAGATCATTTTGAAGTTACTTTTCCCCAGAATTTGTGAACTATTGTGCAATTCCAGAACAAGTGAAAGTAGTCGTCAGTTTTGTTGGTTACACACTGTGTACATATACTTAAAAATTACTAAGTCCCATTTTGAACATTTTGTATTGAGTAATGTGTGTCCTATGAATGATTTTATATTGAATTAATTGTATGTTTATCTTCTTACTCATTATGAAGATATTTTTACTGCTTTGTGTCCAGAATAGAGTAGCAGTGCTAATATCCAAATAATTTTTCCATTTAGTAATTGGTATTGTAATAGTTGAATTTAAAGTACCTATGAGAGCATAAAATTTTGATAAATCTTTCCTATGGCTAGTGATTTGGTTTATATTATCAATAATGAGCGGTGGTTTGAGATTGTTGTGAGATATATTAATTTTGGTTTTAAATATACTTTTTAACTGATATATTATAAATACTGATTTTTCTCTAAGTTAAATGTTTCAATTAGTTCTTGGAAGCTTTTAAACACTTTGTTCTTGAAGAGGTGTTATGCCGTTTCTTTCCACTTTTTAAATACAAGGGGTAACTTGTTTATTGTAAAGTCTGGACTGTACCATATGGGTGTGTATATGTTGGGTGTACTTTCAAAGTTTGTTAATTTATTAATCATCCACCAAGCTCTCAGTGTCATTGAGATTGTCACACTTCAAAAGCATTCATATTTTATGGATGGGCTTAGGAAAGCTATATCTGCAATGGATATTTTATTGCAATATGACTGTTCAACTTCGAGCCAGGGGTTTTGGCAATAGTCTTTTTGTCTCCATTTTATTAAATGATGAAGTTGATTTGCTAAATAGTACAGCTGGAAATTTGGTGCAACTAGTGCCCTCATTTTTTTCTCGTTTTGTAAAGTTTATCCTAGTTTTCATGTTTCTCCAATAAAATGTTTGTTAGTTTATCTAACCTGTGGAACCATTTTTGATGGTTCAACTGGTAACATTGCAAATAGATAGTTGACTTTAGGTAAAATTGTCATTTTAATTGTTGCAATACGTCCTATGAGAGAAATTGCTTATGGCTTATCTTATGAATAATAATGCTATTAGTTGAAATACCTGTGATGTTAACATTTTGTTGTATGGCTGCTGTTAGTGGTTCTATGAAAACTGTGAGTAACAAACTTGCAAAACTTGCTGAAATGATGTCATTAGTTATGATGGAGGCCATGGGTGATGAATATAATATTTTAATCCAGTGTATGAATGACATACCAAAGCCAAATTTATGCAGAGTACTGAAAAGAAAGTCCCAGTTTACTTAATCAAAGGCTTTTTCTGCGTCCAGAGATAGAATAGTTGCTTTTTTATTATATTTCTTTGTAAAGTTAATAAGGCTGATGAATCAGCGTGTATTATGCGATGATTCTCTCCTTTTTATAAAACCTGTTTGATCTGGATGGATGAGATTAGAAATAACCTTTTCCAGTCTTACTGAGAGTACCATACTTATAATTTTTAGATCTGTGTTAATTAGTGATATTGGACGATAACTCGAGCATAATGTTGAATCTTTATTGGATTTAAGTAATACTGAAATTACTGCCATATTCATTTGAGATGGAATAGAGGACATTCTTTTTATTTCGTTGACCATCTTTACAAACGAGGGGAAATGGTTGGCCAGAAATGTTTATAAAATTCAGCAGGGAATCCATGTGTACATGGTGATTGTCACGGGTTCCCCCCTGTCCTCCACGTTTTCGTGCTCCTCCTGGCCGCCGGGGGGCGATCCGGACACTGACTTTTGTAGTGCCCCCCGGTTTGCAAAGCCGCCGAGGGAGAAGCTAGGACGCTTACCGTTATGACTTTCAGTATTTAAGCAGCGGCCTAGCTCTCCCACGGCGCGGGGATTTATACATATACTTTCGTTCCGGGACTTATATCCTTCCGACTGTGACGGCGATGTTCAGATGATTCTTGTTTGTAAGCATTTTCCTGGCTTCGGTCGTTTATCCTGCGGTAGCCGGTTGAGAGTTTTTGTTAGTTCTGTCATGGTGAGCCCGCTTTCGTCAAGTGTCTTGCGGTAGCGGGTGGTTTTTGTTAGTTCGTTTGTGTATTTTATGTATGTTTTGCCGACGTGGTGTTCGGTCTTTGTTTCTGTTTGAAGAGTATTTCTTGCGTTTGTATTTAGTTTGTATTTATTAATCCCAGTAAAGAAATATGGTTATAGTACTAGAGCCTGCGCATGTCTTCTCCTTGCCAGTTACGCACCCCCGTCGTGACAGAAATCCTCGCCAAGCAATGGAGACGGCAGGTGATTGTGTTAGGCCAGCTCGGGTTGAGCTGCCAAAAAAATACGACGGTGATCCCCGTCTTTGTGGTGAATTTTTTCGGCAGTGCGCAGCCTACCTACGCCAATTCCCCCACTATTCAGTACAGATGTCTGGTATTTGTGAATTGGCGCCTTACCGGTCCAGCACTTGACTGGGCAGAGGCCAACTGCTCCCGGTTGTTGCAGGGGACATATGATCAGCTCATGAGTGAGCTGTGGGACCAGATTGGTCTCACATATGACTCCAGGCAGGAGTTCTCTAGTCGCCCAGCCCGGTCAGTTAAGGTAGGTCAGTTGTTAGAACCCCAGCTTCTCAGCTGCAGGAAAGTTCTGGCCAAACGCCGACCAATTCGTGACTCCGACCACACTAGTTCTGTGTGTGCACCTCTAGTTGTGGATAATCATGTTTCGGGCCACACTAGTTCCGTAGGTGCACCTCTAGCTGTGGGTATTCGTATTTCCGACCACGCTGACTCGGTAGGTGAACCAGTAGCTGTGGGTATTCGTGTGTCTGACCACGCTGACTCGGTAGTTGAACCAGTAGCGGTGGGTATTCGTGTTTCTGACCACGCTGACTCGGTGGTCGAACCAGTAGCGGTGGGTATTCGTGTTCCTGACCACACTAGCTCAGTAGTTGAGCCTACAGCGCCTCGTTGTGGTGTATGTGAACTCGCTGGTCCTGTCATTGAGTCGTTAGTATCTGGTCATCTCGGTGCAGAACATGTTGGTTCGATGTATGAGCTTAGTACGTCCGGTAGTTCTGTTTCGACTTGCGCGATTCCCGCGCCACGGACATTAGTGCCGACTCCTGTGCAATGGACATTGGCACCACGGACATTTGCACAACGGACATTCCAATGATCCAGTGGATGTGCCAGAGGCCGTCAGCTCTCCAGAGGCCTTGCCAGAGGCCGTCAGCTCTCCAGAGGCCTTGCCAGAGGCCGTCAGTTCTTCAGAGGCTTTGCCAGAGGCCGTCAGCTCTTCAGAGGCCTTGCCAGAGGCCGTCCGTCCTTCAGAGGCCTTGCCAGAGGCTGTCCGTCCTTCAGAGGCCTTAACAGAGGCCGTCCGTCCTTCAGAGGCCTTGCCAGAGGCCGTCAGTTCTCCAGAGGCCTTGCCAGGGGCCATCAGTTCTTCGGAGGCCTTGCGTTCTTCGGAGGCCTTGCATTCTTCGGAGGCCTTGCATTCTTCAGAGGCCGTAAGTTCCCGTAACGCTCTCCAGAAGGGGGTCCGGTCAGGTTTGGTGCCCAAGTGGGCACCGCGGAACCGTCCTGAGAGGAAGCCCCCAGATGCTGTGTTATGCCCTGGTGGAGGAGGGCGTTTGGAGGAGCCCTAGCTCTGTCTCGGGGCTCCGTGGGGGGGAGTATGTCACGGGTTTTCCCCTGTCCTCCACATTTTCGTGCTCCTCCTGGCCGGGGGGCGATCCGGACACTGACTTTTGTAGCGCCCCCCGGTTTGCAAAGCCGCCGAGGGAGAAGCTAGGATGCTTACCGTTATGACTTTCAGTATTTAAGCAGCGTCCTAGCTCTCCCATGGCGCGGGGATTTATACATATACTTTCGTTCCGGGAGTTATATCCTTCGGACTGTGACGGCGATGTTCAGATGATTCTTGTTTGTAAGCGTTTTCCTGGTGAGTCCGCTTCGGTCATTTATCCTGCGGTAACCGGTTGAGAGTTTTTGTTAGTTCTGTCACGGTGAGCCCACTTTCGTCAAGTGTCTTGCGGTAGCCGGTGGTTTTTGTTAGTTCGTTTGTGTATTTTATGTATGTTTTGCCGACGTGGTGTTCGGTCTTTGTTTCTGTTTGAAGAGTATTTCTTGCGTTTGTATTTAGTTTGTATTTATTAATCCCAGTAAAGAAATATGGTTATAGTACTAGAGCCTGCGCACGTCTTCTCCTTGCCAGTTAGGCACCCCCGTCGTGACAGTGATTTATTATTTGGCATTAAATTAACTGCCTTTCCAAATTCTTCCTCACTTAATGGTACTTCTAGAGAGTGCTGTTAGTCATTGTTTAACTTAGGGAAGGTGATACCATCAAGGAAGGCATCAATCTCAGATTGATTTGTAATTGTATTTGTAGAATATAAAGTCTTGTAATAATTTTCAAAGGTTTCATTTATAACTTTTGGATTTTGGGTATTGTTCTCTGATGAAACCTGTATAGTAGTTATAGTGTGTTTTTCTTTGTTTTGTTTTAATTGGTTGGCTAAAAATTTGATTTGTCATTATGCTCAATGTGATTGTGTCGATGTCGTGAAAGAAAAAATTGTGTGTTTTTTATGTCAAAGAGGGTTTTAATTTCACTGATGGTTTTGCGAGTTTTTATCTTAGAATTTTCTGCGTTTCTGCCCTTAAGTTGTCATGGGGGCGTGGACAAAGGCAGATGATTCCGCAGGTCCCAGTTGGACAAAAATAAGTCATTTTATTATTTTCTCACAAAAATATGGATATAACAAAAGCACCGCAATAACAAACCGACTAAGACTCAGAATAAAAACCAAAAACAAACCTGGCATGAGAGCCGAATCCAAAACTAAGCACAACACTGAACTGAGAAAAAACACAGCGAAAATAAACATGGCGTGATAGCCAAAACAAACAAAGCAATACACTAAACTAAGATAATACACAGCAAACTGAAACCTGTGGTGGTAGTTAAAAGTAAATCCAAAGAAAACAACAGATAGCCACGGCTAGGCTAATGCTTTGTGACTTGAGCATCAAAACAAAGTCCCAAAGCTGCTGCAACAAAACAACAGTCCAAAGGAGATAATCCAGGGAACAAGGACAAAAATAAAGCCTTTGGCTTACGTGGCGTGGCGTGGTGTGGTGTGATGTTGAAAGCGCGTAGCCCTGGAGGGGCATGCTGAAAAGGGAAGATAACGGACCAAAGTGCGAAGAAAGCCCCACAAGATGCGGGAAAGTAGGGGTAGTGCACCAAAATGGGCACTTGAAAGAAAGAAAAAGAAAGGACGCTCACGCTATGTGTGTGCACTGGAGAATCCCAGTGATGGGATTCAATCCGAGAATCACGGCTCTCGGGGTCGGGAACTTTAGTTGTGAGCCACGGAGCCTGTGACCTCAACACAAACAGAGAGGGGCTTGTGCTTAAGGGCAGACAAACTAGCTGCGGTAACGCAGGCTCAAACAAAGGATTTTTCTATAATAATAGCGGGAATGTAGGAGAAAACGAAGGACGGGAAAATAACCCTTTAGGGAAGGTGTACGGCCCGACAAACTGAGAGAAAGAGAGCAAAAGCAAACATGGTGCGCTGCCAAAGCGAAGCAGGGACTAAGCGAGCTGCGCACGTGCCGAGTACGGCATGCGCATTCAAGACGGAGAAAGAGAGAGATGGAGCTTGTCTCTTCCGAGGCCGTGTGGAGGAATAACAGGACGCCACGGTGGCAAGAATCCCAAGCGGAATTTGCGATGCGAATGGAGCAACCAGAAAGTGATCGCTTCGCATAAGAAGGAACCGGGAGAGAACGGGACGCGGAGAGGAAGGTAAGCGGCGGTATGGAGCTATCCCTTGTCTAGTAGCTAAATCCCTGACAGTTACCTCGAGTCTTTTGACTCTAAGGGGGCCTGCATCCTTTGTGAGACGGGTCCACCACTGTCCTTAACCGGTTGTGAAATGAAACCCTAACAGCGTGCGTGTGTCGTGGCTTTGGTAAAAAAAAATAACCAAGAGAGCGCCGTTGGCCGGCGCTTAGGACGCCAATTTTATAGCCAGTCGGCCGCAGCGTTTAGTGTAATCCGGGGAACCCTGAATGGTCCGGGGCGGGGGCGGTAGACTGGCCGGGGTGCGGGTCTAGCATAGGTAGGGTTTAAGCTGGGATGTGTGAAACGTGAGGTGAATCTTCATGGTCGTGGGCAGGGCCAGCCGATAAGCGACTAGGTTGATCCTGTGAACCACCTTGAATGGTCTCACATATTTGGTTGCTAGCTTGCCGGAGGACCCCTTAAGAGGGAGGTGCCGGGCAGACAGCCAAACACACTGCCCTGGGCGGTAAGGGTAAGGGTCTGCGTTTGCAATCCTCTTGCCGCCGCATGGACTCAGCAGTGTCCCTCAGTGCTGCTCGGGCCTTGAGCCATAACCTGACAACACTGGTGGACAAATTGATTGGCTGAAGCAACCCCCACCTCCGCCTCTTGGTGGGGGAAGAGGGGAGGCTAGAAGCCAAACTGGCATTCAAAAGGGGACATGCCAAGGGCCGAGTGCCAGATGGTGTTGTGGGCAAACTCGGCCCATGGCAGGTGCTCCACCCATGTGGAGGGGTTGCCAGCCGTCAGGCACCGGAGCATGCATGCCAGATCCTGGTTGACCCGTTCCATCTGGCCATTAGGCTCTGGGTGAAAACCCGACGAAAGGCTGGCAGAAGGTCCCAGGGAAAACCATGGACACAGACCACGTGGCGCAGTAAGAGGTCCACAGTCTCCTTGGCGGATGGCAGTTTGGGTAGGGCCACAAGATTACAGCCCTTGGACACAAACTGCCTGATGTTGGTCTCCATGCCTGGCCACCAAAAGCTCTGCCGGAGGAGCTTATAGGTGGCAGTCCAGCCAGGGTGCGCCGCAAATGAGGATTCGTGCCCCCAGGGCATCACCCCAGAAATGCGGGGACGAAGCTGCGGTCAGGGGGACCATTCCCGGGATTAGGCTCGCGGTGAAGAGCCTTAGTCACCACCTCGTCTATGGCCCAGGTAAGGGCTGCAACAACCCGACGTGCTGGGAGGATCAGATCAAGGGCAGTGGCAATGTCAGGAGGGTCCCACTGCCTGGACAGGGCGTCAGGCTTGGCATACTTGGAGCCTGGCCGGAATGTGACAATGAAGTCGAACCTGGCAAAGAACAACGACCAGCGAGCCAGGCGAGCGTTTTACCTCTTGGCCTGTTGGATATACGCCAGGTTCTTGTGGTCGGTCCACACCAGGAACGGGGCTTTGGCTCCTTCCAGCAAGTGATGCCACTCTTTGATGGACAGCTTTATGGCCAGGGGCTCCTGATCCCCAATGGGGTAGTTGCGTTCAGCGAGGGTGAACCGTTCACCGTGAAAATAAGCGCACGGATGGAATTTGCGGTCCTGCCCCGTGCGTTGGAAGAGGACAGCCTCCACGCCAGTGTCGGACGCGTCTACTTTGACGATGAACGGCTCCTGGGGATCAGGGAGCCTGAGGACCGGGGGTTTGGTGAGGCATTCCTTAATCTCTCGAAAAGCTTGATCGGCCTCTTGCGTCCAGCGGAAGGGGCCTGGGGTCTTCTTCCTGAGGGCGGTGAGGGGGGCAGCGATAACCCCGAAGTTCCTCACAAAACGCCGGAAAAAATTGGCGAACCCCAGGAACCGCTGGATGAGCCGGAGAGAGGTGGGTTGCGGCCAGTCGGCCGTGGCCTGCATCTTGGCCGGGTCGAAATGGAGGGCCCCTTGGAATACGATAAAGCCCAAAAAGGTGATCGACGGCGCATGGAAAACTGACTTGTCGAGCTTAACGAAGAACCCGTTCTCCAGTAGGAGTTGCAGCATTTGGCAAACATGGCCGATGTGGTCTTCCAAGGTACGCCTGAAAATGAGAATATCGTCAAGGTAGACAAAAACGTACCGATCCAGGGCCTCGAGAAGCACGTCGTTAAAAAAACGTTGGAAGACGGCCGAGGCATTCATGAGGCCGAAGGGCATCACCCGATACTCATAATGCCACGTGGGTGTTAAAAAGGCCGTCTTCCACTCGTCCCCCTTCCGGATGCGGACGAGGTTATACGCACTACGCAGGTCCAGCTTCGTGAAAAGGCTAGCCCCCTGGAGCGCCTCGAATGCCGATGTCATGAGCGCCAGGGGGTAGCGGTCTTTAACGGTCACGGCGTTGAGGCCCTGTACTGTCCTCGCTGAGACGTAGTGGTAGTTTCAACTAGACAGCGGGCTAAACTCTGACTCAGTGATGAAAGATGTGTCCTTGTTATAGTTATAGTTATATAGTTATAGTTATATCTTGTCATTGCTTTGAATACAGAATGAGACTGAAAAATAAAGAGAAAATAATACAATAAACTATCTCTCCTCATTAATATGTAGACCACACTAAATGTGAATTATAACTGAAAAGCTTTCAACTGCTAAGTACAATTGACCATGTAAATAAAAACAGATTGACTGCAAAAGGACGCTTATTTTAACAGTTAAGCAGCATATAAATTAATTATTATTATCTTAACAAGACTCTGCATTAACACGCAGTGCAACGGCGTCGACTGCTGATAGAAAGTATTAGCTTGCAAAAACATGGCTAATTTACATCGGTTTAGCTAACTCCACAAACTTCTTATTAGCACAGATTTAACGATGAAAACAGTGAGATAACACATGCAAATCATACAGGCGTTGGTTCTCCAGAACTTACAAAGGAGTTTCCAAGTTTTGGCTTTATTTTTATTAAAGCGTATTTCTCTCTCCTCTCATCTCTTTGCGTGAGCCGTTGGTATCATGACTCACGTACACAGCACCTCCCGTTCTACAGCGAATTATGTCAAAATAAAAGCATGCCTGCAAATTAAGACCCTTCTAAGCTTTCCCAATTAATTCGTGGGCAAAAGACGAAATATTTCTGTGATTGGTCTCTGAAAAGTCTTTAAAGAGCCTTAATCTGATGTTTGTAGCTGGACCTCTCTGACTCTGCCGTCTTGTCCTGGAGAGGCAGCAGTGATCTTAGCCATAGACCACTTGTTGCGTGCAACTTGACAGTCCTTGCAATTGTCCTTGCACACACACACCTAGGTTTCTCACTTTTGAGGTCACACACACTCTAGCAGCTTATCCCAGAAGTTGAATCTCTTCATCTGGACATAGGGTTTTTTGTTGGAGAAACGTTTTGTCATTCATCTAAGTGACTTCTTCAGTTTCAGCTAGTTGGAAAACATCCCCAATCTTATATACAGCACCATTGCATAACAATGGGACCGGTGATCAGTTTAATATGCAGATTGACATAGCCATTAACGACAATGGCCACCTGTGCCATTCACACAGGATTGGGGAAGGGCTGCGATTGCGGCATTGTATGACGGTGAGAGGTGTACCATAAGGCCCCCTCCTCTGTTCAGGGATGGATGTTCCCTTTTTACAAAAATGGCTTCTTTTACTCCATGTTCAAACCATCGTTCCTCCCTATCATGGATCTGCAGGTGGGTGTAAACTGCAGAGTCCTGACCTGGTCTTCTATGTTGTGCCATCCATTTCGCCAGTGGCTGTTTGGTTTTCCCGATGTACAATTCCTGGCAATCCTCCCGGCACTTAACAGCGTACACTACATTACTCTGTTTGTGCTGGGGGACCCGATCCTTGGGGTGGACCAGTTTCTGGCATAGCGTGGCCATTATCGTTAATGGCTATGTCAATCTGCATATTAAACTGATCACCGGTCCCACTGTTATGCAATGGTGCTGGTACCAGTCGTTATGCAATGGTGCTGTATATAAGATTGGGGAAGTTTTGTAACTAGCTTAGACTGAATAAGTCACTTAGATGAGTGACGAAACGTTTCTACAACAAAAAACCCTATGTCCAGATGAACAGATTCAACTTCTGAGATTTTCTTACCTGGATTATTGAGCATGCATCAAGACACTCTAGCAGCTTATCTCATTCACTCTGTGTACACATTTTACAAAACCCAGTGTATTCTCTTCTCTTATTCTCATTTATCTCACTGTATTTTCTTATACTCACTTATCTCACTGTAAAACTAATTAATAAAATGGGTGGGCTCAGCTGGTACCCAGGGTCCCAACAACCTCTAGTCCTGAAAAAGCTGGCTACTGTAAACATGAAACAAAATGGACAGGCTCAAACTGATGCTCAGTTGACCTTCACCCCTCAGTCCCTAATGCCTGGCTTCATGCTTATCCCCCTCAGGAGCACTAACACCCAGGCAAGACTCTAAATGATTTACTCATTTAAGTTATTCGAACCTCCGTGACCCCCCTCAAGCTACAATAATAGCGTAGATTCTTAGCCACGTTACCAAGGTCAAGGGAACCCCTAAAAAACGGCTCGTGATCACTTATAGACGAATGGGAGCCACTGATTCCCTCTTCCCTAACTGGATTTAAAGTATCAAGCCCTTGCTCTGCATTTTTATTCTGAACCTCCTGGTTAATCACACACCATCACACTCTATCCTTGGCCGGCATCTGAATTCGGCTGGCATCGGCCGAAACACCTATTGCTATAAACTTCAACTCACTTACTTAATCTATACCTTTTCAAGGATCCTACAAACACACATAACATGACATACAATACATAAAATAAATTTTGTCTGCTTCTCCACCTTAAATATTTTTTAAATTGTACCCCTTAATTTTTACAGGGTTCTTTAATTTGGAATTTAAAACTTAATATACCCAGCACGCTTACCGTCCAGACCTCATGGCCCCATCTCCTTAAACAAACACAGAATACAGGTAGTCCTCGGGTTATGACGGTCTGGAGTTACAACGTTTCGTGGTTACGATGCATCTCCAATTTACTGTATAAAGCCTTGTTTTGACTTAACTGGTTTTGCGTCGTAAACATCAGAACTTCGTGTTTGGTGTGCACGTCGGAAGAATACCGTATTTTTCGCGCTATAGAGCGCACCGGGTTATAAGGCGCGATATAAATGATCGACTTTTAACGTATCTATTTTCATACATTAAAACATTTTGACAGATTTTTGAGTACCATCTACAATCGATTCTAGGTCAGAAAGCACAACCAGAATTAATTCATACATTAGACGCACCGCATTTTAAGGTGCACTGTCGATTTTTGAGAAAGTTAAAGGATTTTAAGTGCGCCTTATGGTCCGAAAAATGCGATACACAGTTACGCGGCTCGTTTTTTGATAATTACTGTGTTAGGATAGTTGTTAGGATAGGATAAGTGCTTACAGTATGTTATTTACGTACAGTATGTACGAATGTTCTGACTTACACCAAAAATCGGTTTACGACGCCACCTAGGAACGGATCTGCGTCATAAGTCGAGGACTACCTGTAAATGCAAGCTTAAACATGCTTACCTTTTATAAAGTGGCCACCTTCTGTGTCCGATCAGGAGACGAGTCCTTCGGCTGGACGTAATGCTCCTTTGGTCTCATTATCCAAATTATCCAAATCCCTTTGGTCTCTGTATCCAAGTTAATCCAAATCCCTTTGTTCTCTGTATCCAAGTTATCCAAATCCCATCCTCTTCACCAATTTTCACTTCATTCTGCTTACAAAAAATCACACTCCAGCTGAATTGAAGTTCCAGTAAAGAAGCAGACAATTTTTTTGCATCCACTCATGAGTACAGGCAATAAGGACAACCACACATCATAGCAGCGATACGGCGAAGCCAAAGATCAGTAGTTCTCCGTTCCTTATATACTGCTCAGTACGTTAGGTTCAGACATTATGTCATGATTGTTTTCCACCTTTTAGAACATCTCCTGCCCTGGCGACACCCTTGTCCCCACCCTCAGGTCATCCTGACCTGGCAAGTGTGAAGACGACCTTTATCCCAGATTTTAAGTACAGTGCATTCAGCACACACACATATAACTATGTCCCTAGCACACACACATAACTACGTCTCCAGCACACACACATAGATAGTGAAATTGTTTTGTTTTTCCCATCTGTCAAATTAGTTCAGCACAGATAAGCTGATGTCTGTTGATACTTTTGGAGTCAAATATAATTTTATTGACAAGGCAGCACTGTGTGAGGACACCTGTTTATGTAGGTCACCAAACTTAAATGACCCCTGGAAGTCGAGAACATTCACAGGCTTAGCTCTATATTATTGTAACACAGAGACTTGCAGAAACGTACAGCAACACACACATTACTGTCACACTCAGGGCAAGGGAGGACACGGGAGGCAGACGTAAGTGCAAGTGGTGCAGGTTTATTTATAGTGAACATGGTGTAACATTTAAACAAACCACACAGATATAAACTAATAACCAGAATTAACCTGACAAACATCAACTACAGGATCAAGCTAACAATGCTAACAAACAAGAAAGGCTAAGGCTAACAAACAAAGGCTAATGCTAACTTGACAAACAAAGCAAACAAGGCTAACATGCAACAACAAGGCAAAACATGGAACAAGGAGCAGAAGGCTGAGACAAGACAAAGATAAGGGATAGACACAAGCCAGCAGGGAACGAGGAGCGAAGGAACGAAGAGCACATGGAGCCAAGGCAAACCAGAGAGTGAGGTGAAGCCAGACAAGGAAGTGCACAAGAAGAAGGGTATATATAGAGGACAGACCAGCAGGTGGCTACAGCCCCACCTGCTGGGTAGGAAGGAGAAAGCAGGGGAGCTAAACAAGATGGATGCTAGCTGAAGGCTTGCATCATCGTTACATAACCCCACTCTAAAGGCACGGCTCCGAAGCGCAAAGGACAGGAAAAAAAGAGAAAGCTAGGAAACAGGACAGACCCAGACTAACCCAAGGGAGCAGAGCAAAACACAGATGAGAACAAAGCAGGGGGCCAGAACAGAGGAGGCAAGGACAGGAGACTCAGGATAACAGGGGACAACACGGGTAAGGAGACAGGCTTTACAGGCCACACAAGAAAAGTTTTGGTCCATGGGGTTGAGCTCACTTTAGGAGTCCTAAGGGGCCCTGTATGCCCATAATTAATGGGCCCATTAGTCCCAGACCAGAAAGTTCTGGTATTTGCAGGAACCACCAGAGGTACCGGATGCACCCTCAAGGAGAGAGGCGGCTTTGTCCACTGCCAGGGGGGTGCGGTCCATGACCTGGAGTTTCTGGGAGCCCCAGGGGCAGTATTGACCTGGGCAGGGGTCGACGTCAGGCTGCTGGCAACAGGGTCGCTGTCGTGCTCTGGCTGAGCAAGGAAGGAGGGCACGACTCCAGCTAAGAGGCAGGTGATGCGCTCTGGACCTCCTCCGGGGCAGACGCTCTCTGGACCTCCTCTGGGTTGGGTGCGCTCTGGACCTCCTCCGGGGCGCACACGCTCTGGACCGCCTCTGGAAGGGCCTCACTGGAGCGGACAGCCACTGGAAGGGCCTCACGGGAGCGGATGGCCGCTGGAAGTGAGGGTGGTGAGATGGGCCATGATCCAGCTATCGCGAGTCCCTGCATGACAGCTGAATCCACAGCTCCCAGCACAGCCTGCAGGTCCACAATAAGTCTCTCCTGCCCAAGTGTCTCCGCAATTTGCACCACAAACCCCACCGCTTCTCTGGTCGTCTGTACGGATACCAAGAGCCCTTGAAGTACCTGCTTGATCTGAGCCATGGCCAGGTGAGCTGGGGTCAGGAGCGAACATGGGGTTTTGGGCATGCGGGTGGGGCTGAAGAGTGCCGAATCCTGTTTGACCCGGGGGATTCCTGAACAGCTGGCAAGAGGGGGATCCAGCACGACTCACCAGCAGTGATCCAGGCTGGCGGGTAGTGTATGGCGATGCAGGTGTGGTGATAGCAGTTGTGGGCTCCGGCGTCGAGCTATCGGGCGTGGGCTTCGGCACCGAGCTAGCGAGCGTGGGCTCTGGCGTCGAGCTAGCAGGTGTGGGCTCGGGCGCTGAGCTAGCGGGTGTGGTCCTCTGCTTCCTGCAGTGCCTCTTGGTTGAGCGGGAGAGGCCACCATTCAGGTTCTGGAGGGTACTGGCCGAACTGAAAGACTCCACCTCAGAGTCCTGACCACATAAGGTTAGGGGAGGGTGGTACTCCCACTTGAGGTGATCCTCCGGGTACTCATCATCTGATGAGTCAGACCACATGCTACGGAGGACTGGGGACACACTTGCTATAAATCCTTAAACTAGTTTGGCTTACTGTCACGCTCAGGGCAAGGGAGGACATGGGAGGCAGACGTAAGTGCAAGTGGTGCAGGTTTATTTATAGTGACCATGGTGTAACATACAAACAAACCACACAGACATAAACTAATAACCAGAAGTAACACAACAAACGTCAAATACAGGAACAAGCTAACAATGCTAACAAACAAGGAAGGCTAAGGCTAACAAACAAAGGCTAATGCTAACTTGACAAATAAGGCTAACATGCAACAACAAGGCAAAACATGGAACAAGAAGCAGAAGGCTGAGACAAGACAAAGATAAGGAAAAGACAGGTGCAAGCTGAAGGCTTGCATCATTGTTACAATTACAAAAAATTACAAAAATCATGACTACCAATGTGCTTATGCATAACTGTACAGTTACAGAGTTAGTATAGTTATAAAGCAATATATACTGATCAATAAATGACTGATTAATAACTGATTAATAATAACAAAGTAACATAATTAGGTATGAATATATGCTGATTAACACAGTAGTATGATTGAAAATCTAGACTACTTAAAGAAATCTACAACAGGATGCTTCTCTGCAGCCGGCCCTGAAAGACCTGAAGATACAAATGAAGAGTACAATGAATGCAGCATAATACAGGGAAGGACTGGTGGACAATCTGATACAGTCTACAAGAGCAGTACAACTTGGGAGAAGATTTATTTTCCAGCAAGACAATGACATAAAGCATAGACTGAAAGCTACACTTCCCAGATCTCAATCCAATAGAGAATTTGGGGCTTTTCACTCCCGATCCCTGTGCAACCTGCCAGAGCTTGAGCAGTTTTGCATAGAGGAATGGAGTAAAATTACAATGACCAGAAGTGCAAACCTTATTGAGACCTATCCACACAGACTCAGTGCTGTGATTGCGGCCAGAGGTGCATCTACTAAATATTGACTTTGCATAAATATTCACCCCATTCCCCAATCACTTATTTTACATTATATATTTTATTTAATTTACATTGCTTTGTAGAAAGCTGTTTTCATGTTGACATTAAAGAGGTTTTTTTATTAATTATTGTAAAAAATGCCAAATTATATTGACCAGCATTCCATTGTAAAAGCAATAAAAGGCAAAACATCCAAGGGGATGAATACTTTTTTAAAGGTACTGTAAATAGGGACAGGCTGAAAAATTATGATGTCTTTCTTACATGATGATGGATCAGTCACATTAAGAAGAAGTATTTCAAATGAACTCATCTTATAATTATATTTAGCTGTAAGTCCTAAGCATTGGACATAAGTATTCAGGTCTCCCATTTCTCTTGATAATCTTTGAGATGTTTCTGCACCTTGACTGATGTCCAAATGTGATCAATTCAGTTGACTGGACATGATTTGGAAACAAACACCACTGTCTATATACCTGTCATGTCTCATAGCTAACAATACATCAGAGCAAAAACCAAGTCATGATGAGGAAAGAACCGTCTGCAGAGCTCCAAGCTCAGAGGAGTGTGGAGTCACAGATCTGGAGAAGGCTACAAAAATCTGCTGCACTGAAAGTTCCTAAGAGCACAGAGGATTCCATAATTCTTAAATGGAAGTTTGGAACAACCAGTTCTTCCTAGATCTTTCAGCTCCACCAAACTAAGTAATCAGGGGAGAAGGGACTTGGTAAGAGTTGTGACCAAGAACCCAATGGTCACGCCAAAGATCCTGTTTGCAGATGGGAGATCCTGTTTGCAGATGGGAGAAACTTCCAAACTTCATGTTTTTGTACCAAATCGTGATTAAGGTCACCTGTTGATATTATTAAATCAAATCGTTATTTAGTTGTTTTACCTCATTACTAACTGTAGATATAAGAAACATTGTATTATTTATTTATTTATAATTTGCATTTTCCACAACGTCCCAACTTTTACTGATTTAGGTCTGTAGTACTGTTTTTAGTATGGTATTGTGTAGTTTTAGTTTCAGCATCTTCCTGTCTGATTCTGCATGCACTGAGGGAATTAAGCTGCTTCTTATACATTTAATGACTGAGATAAATCCCAAAGAAAGACAAAAACTATAATTTAGTAACTAAAATTTGTTCAGGAAACTATCACAGCACAAAACAGCCATTTGTTTATAAAATGTAGTGACATAGAAATTAATGTTTACAGAAATACAGACCCAAATCAGAAGAAGTTGGGATAGTATGGAAAATGCAAATAAAAACACAGTGTTTCTTACATTTCCTTTAACTTTTATTTCATTGCAGACAGTATGATCCTGAGACATTTCATATTTTGTCTGGTCAACTTCATTTAATTTGTTAATAAACATCCATTAGTGCATTTCAGGCTTGCAACATAGTCCAAAAAAAGTTGGGACGGGGCATTTTAGAGAAAGTAATGAATTAAAAATAAATAAATAATGATGTGATTTCAAACAGGTGATTGTAATCACGATTTGGTACAAAAGCAACACCCAGGAAAGGCTTAGTCTTTGATGAGCAAAGATGGCCAGAGAATCTCCAGTTTATCAACAAATGCATGAGAAAATTCCAAAAGCCAGGCTCAGTCATGGTTTGGGTTGGGTCATTTACACTTCTGTGATGGCAGCATTAATACTGAAAAGTACAAGGTTTTAGAGCAAACAAGATGATGTCAAGACATCTTTTCCAGGGACGTCCATGCATTTTTCAACAAGACAATGCAAAAGAAGCCAAAACAGAAAAAGTTAGGACTAAAATATGTAACTCCCTTGTAGTCTTTATTTGAGGAACATTGACCCTCAGTCAAAGCAGGCTACATCCGGCCCTGGCTCAATTTCTGTTGACTGTTTTTGGCTGCCAAATTTCTGTTGACTGTTTTGGCTGTTTTTGAGCCCTAGTGTTACACAACCACAGTTTGAAGACTGAAGCTTTATTTCTTTCCATAATTTAAGTCACCACAAAATTAGGTAGATTAGTACTGACTAATTCGATATTTTACTGACTAAAGTCAAGAGGGCTACTGTTCAATTTTGTGAATCACTTTTTATATAATTATTGTTAAATTTTGATTTTTTTTCTCAAGACTTATTCGTGTTGTTTTCCCAAACAAGTCTGAGTTGTAAACCAGACGTCTGGTAAACTCTAGAACAGAATTAAACTTAAGGAAACATCTGATGAACAGCAAAGCTACTGAAAATGCATTATTCGACACCCCACAACCCAGTCTTTTACTCCGTTACCTAGGTTACTAATAAGACACGTACAGTCACTATCCATGAAAACCACAAAACAGGCAACTACGCGTCATAAACGGAGATAACACGCACAAATGAATCCCCCACCTTTCTGTCGCGCACGCGCGCGCGCACACACACACACCCCTCGCATCTATGTTCAATAAGCGAAGCGGTGGAAGGTCTCTCGTCGTTATGCAGAGATTGCAGCGTCTCATACTGCCTTTTGTTTTTCCGCACAGCTCTGAGAATGATGCAGTGTCAATGTTAGTGTCGGTACACGAGCCAAATCGCTAATTATCACCGTCTTTATCAATGTAAAAGGTAAGTGCGCGTTTCTGTGTTTCTGCCTCGCCCAAGATTCGTTGGAAGTCACATAGCCGCTAACGTTATTCGGCTGAAATCTGTTGCACATTTAGAAATTTCGCATAGGGTTAACACAGCCAAAAGGGAAACGCAGACATTTTCATGACAGGCCTATATTTTGCCGCCGTGTTGTCCTATGTTTTGGACCCTGTCAGCATTAAAGCCTAAGCATTTCACAATACACTGCATTTAAACCGTCTTTTGTCTTTAATGCAAATGTTGAAAAGCAGTCTTCCGTGGGTCTGGGAAATGTTTTCTTACATTTATGTTTATGAATTCAACAAGTTATGTTATTCTACTAAATTTACGTATGGCGACAAAGAACAAACATCATATTTGTGTTTTTTAGTGTGCATTTTAATTGCATCTTGGATGTTTAGACTACTAGTGTATTTTGAATAAACGATCCGATGAGGTTAATAAATGAAATGAATATAGCCTTCATTATAACATAAATGGATAACATTATTATGAATCATGCTCCATACCCAAAATGAAACAATAGTTCAGCAAACCTCCCAGTATATCAAAACATACCCTAATATCTTTCTAATAATCTCTTTGGAATATCCACTACCCAAGACACAAACAGCCTGCAGGTTTATCCGCATCATTAAAAAATCATCTTGGCCTAATGTTTGCAAGGTTTGACTACACCTGTAGCTGTATCTATATCTATCTAATATATATATATATATATATATATATATATATATATATATATATATATATATATACATTCACATGCACAGACAGACGCACACACACACACAGACTCACCTTGCTGGTACCAGGTTGGCCCATCTTTTGCCTTCAGAACTGCCTTAGGTCTTTGTGGCATAGTTTCAGCAATCCCTGTTAAAGGCTGCACATCCATGGTGCCAATCTCCTGTTCCACCATGAACACATTGTCATGTTAAAAAAAAACAGGTTGAGATGATTTGCTCTTTGTGACACAGCATGTAGAAGATGGTACACTCTGGTCATAAAGAGATGAACATGGTAAGCAACAATGCTCAACAGGCTGCGGCATTTAGACAATGCTTGATTGGTAAGGGGCCCAAAGTATGACAACAAAACATAACACACACCATTACAAAACCAGCAGCAGCCTGAACTGTTGATACCAGGCAGGATGGATCTATGCTTCTATCATCAGACCAGGCAGTGCTTTTCCAATCTTCAGTTGTCCAATTTTGGTGAGCCTGGTCGACTTACAGCCTCTTCAGCCCATCTAGCACCAACAACCATTCCACGTTCACAGTCAAAAATGTTGCCTGGTCTGATAAGTCTCAATTTCTGCTGCCATATTCGAATAGTCGGGTCAGAATTTGTACTTGAACTTACACTAACAGTTCAGGCTGCTGCTGGTGGTTTAATTGTGTGGGGGATATTTTCTGGGCACACTTTGTGCTTCTTTGTACCAACTCAGAATTGTTTGAACAACCCAGCCTACCTGCATATTGTTCCTGACCATGTCCATCTCTTTATGACCAGTTTATCATCTGATGGCTACTTCCACCAGGATAACGTGCTGATTCACAAAGCTCAAATCATCTCAAACTTTTCTGAACATGACAATAAGTTCAATGTACTCAAATGGCCTCCACAGTCACCAGATATTAATCTAATAAAGCACCTTTGGGATGTGGAGAAAGGCGAGACTGGCATAATGCATGTGCAGCCAACAAATCTGCAGTAACAGATGCTATCCTGTCATTATGGACCAAAATCTCTGAGGAACCACCACCCTGATTGTGTAGCCTTTCCACTTTCTATGACAAGACAGAAAATATGGAAAAACAGAAAACTGAGTAAGGAGTCATAGTTAAAAATTCATAGTGTATGGAAGAAAAAAGCGAAAAAAAGGAAAAACTAATGACAAAAAAATTATTCATTTATTCTCCCAATTAAAAATAAATAAAGTAATGGTTTACCACCAATTCTTCATTTTCTGTATTTGCTTTACAAATTCTGAAAATTGAACTGCCAAAACAAACAGCCAGAACATAGACCGTACAGTGTTGATTGTTTTCTGAATTCAATCTTTTTTATTTCAGTATAGTATATTTTTATGTAAGAAGGTGGAATACTGTAAATGGCTTCTGTGTTAAGTTAATTCACAGAAGCCATTTACAGTATTCCGTAATACTATAGTCAACTGTAGCCAATACAGCAGTGTTACAGCCAATTTTAGAGAAACAAGTTAAACAGATGAGACAAAAATATTATATTTAGTCATTTATTTATTGAGGGAAATGATCTAATGTTACATATTAGTAAGTGGCAAAAGTATGTGAACCTCTGGAATTAGCAGTTAATTTGAAGGCGAAATTAGAGTCAGGTGTTTTCAATCAATAGGATGACAATCTGGTGTGAGTGTGCACCCTGTTTTGTTTAAACAACAGGGATCTATCAAAGTCTGCTCTTCATAACACATGTTCGTGGAAGTGTATCATGGCACGAGCGAAGGGGATTTCTGAGGACCTCAAAGAGTAGTTGATGCTCATCAGACTGGAAAAGGTTACAAAACCATCTCTAAAGAGTTTGGACTCCACCAATCCACAGCCAGACAGATTGTGTACAAATGGAGGAAATTCAAGACCATTGTTACCCTCCCCAGGAGTGGTTGACCAACAAAGATCACTCCAAGAGCAAGGCATGTAATAGTTGGCAAGGTCACAAAGGACCCCAGGGTAACTTCTAAGCAACTGAAGGCCTCTCTCACATTGGCTAATGTTCGTGAGTCCACCATCAGAAGAACACTGAACAATAGTGTGTATGGCACAGTTGCAAGGAGAAAGCCACTGCTCTCCAAAAAGAACATTGTTGCTCATCTGCTGTTTGCTAAAGATCATGTGGACAAGCCAGAAGGTTATTAGAAGAATGTTTTGTGGACGGATGAGACCAAAATAGAACTTTTTGGTTTAAAAGAAGCGTTATGGTTGGAGAAAGCAAAACACTGCATTTCAGCATAAGAACCTCATCCCATCTGTGAAACATGGTGATGGTAGTATCATGGTTTGATCGTGTTTTGCTGCATCTGGGTCAGGACGGCTTGCCATCATTGATGGAACAATGAATTCTGAATTGTATCAGAGAATTCTAAAGAAAAATGTCAGGACATCTTTCTATAAACTGAATCTCAAGAGAAGGTGGGTCATGCAGCAAGACAATGACCTTAAGCACAAAAGTCGTTCTACCAAAGAATGGTTAAAGAAGAATAAAGTTAATGTTTTGGAATGGCCAAATCAAAGTCCTGACCTTAATCCAATCGAAATGTTGTGAAAGGACCTGATGCGAGCAGTTAATGTGAGGACACCCACCAACATCCCAGAGTTGAAGCGGTTCTTTAAGGAGGAATGGGCAAAATTCCTACAAGCTGCTTTGCAGGACTGATATACAATTACAGGAAACATTTAGTTGCAGTTATTGCTGCACAGTGGGGTCACACCAGATACTGAGGGCAAAGGTTCACATACTTTTGCCACTCACTGTTATGTAATATTGGATCATTTTCCCCCCAAAATAAATGACCAAGTATCATTTTTTAGTCTCATTTGTATAACTGGTTTCTCTTTATCTAATTTTAAGAGTTGTGTGAAAATTGGATGATGTTTTAGGTCATATGTATGCAGAAATATAGAAAATTCACAAATTTTCAAGCGCCACTGTATGGACATAATGTGATAGATTTTAAACCTAAAGGATGATTTGTCTTATGCAGTGGTATAATTATTTTAACATCATGTAACATAATTCAGTGAAAGTAAGGTTTGTTGTTGCCATATAAAACATGAACTGTAGTGTTTGTGAGGCCAACTTGAGCTGTTTTAGGGAATTAATTTAGTCACTTTTTAAATAGGTAGACATTACATAGACTTTGAAGTTGATAGAACTTCAGATGATATGTTAATAAAAATAAAAATTGGTGGCTCCCTGTGTCCTACAACACTGGATTAAACATGCCATTCAATTTTGGATGTTTCATAAATTACACTGGTCATTTTTTAATCCTCACACTCATCTGAGTAACTCCACCTGTAGCTTCAAAGTACATTTGCGAAGGGGTGCCAATTTGTTATTGCAAGTGCTCAATACATTATCATCATGTTAAAGCTAAGAGCTAAACACAGGAACTGCTATTGTGCATCACAGCCCAAGATAAATTGCTACATCAACCCCGAGTCTCAGGAGACTGAAGATCGGAGTGGATCGAGTTTATTTTGATGGCAGTATCCTAGCTATAGTCAGCAAAAACTGCCCCAAAGTCATGACTGTGCAAATATTACAATTAATAACATGCTCTAACACCTCCAAACATTGCAACAATGAACCCTTAATAAGATACTCTGCCATTAGTCTAGGATGTACAACCTAGGGCTATAGAGGACCAAAGTCCAGCCAACTTGGACAACCCTGCCCGACACACTCAAGGCAAAGCTACTGGCCAAATGCATGACAGAGCAGGCTGGCAAGAGACAACTCTAGACTATTAGCACCCTTACCCAGAGCTGTGCATCCCAGTCTAAAGAGACTAACTGAATCTAATCTTTACTTGAAAATTGGGAGTGTGTCTGAATTACGAAAAAATTGGGGAGGTTATCCCATAGCTGGGACCATATATGAGAATATCCTTCCCCTTGCTGTGACATTTTAAATTCTAAGAACAAAAGGAGTCCTGCACCTTGTGAAGAAAGTAGACATGCTGGATTGTAAGACAATGAGGTATGTTAGACTATGTTTAGAATGAATGTAAAATCTAACAGATAACCAATGCAGAGATGACAGACCATTACTAATATGATCAAATTTTCTAGTTCTTGCTAGCTCTTGAGCTGCTGAATTTTGAACTAACTGGAGTATATTTATAAATTAATGAGCATCCAGTCAGTAGAGTGTTACAGTAATCCAACATTGAGATTATTAATGCACAAAAATGCAAAAAAATTCTTAGCAACTATAAAAGGGTACATTATACGTTTAGCCATATTGCATAGTTGTAAGAATTCAATTCTAGTATTTTTTACAATAGAGAAGCGTCTCAATGCTGCTTTACAATTATATGCTAAATTTATAAGGCCAATCCCAAATAGAGTAAGCCAAAGTCAACAGTGGCAAGGAAAAACTCCCTAAACAGTGTAAGGAAGAAACCTTAAAGACTCAAAAGTGGCCCATTCTGTTATGGTTGGCCATATTAAAAAGGCAGGTGGAACCGTGAAAATAAAAATATAAAGGAAATTTGGACCCAAATGCAGTTGCTCCAGATGGAAGTGGTGAACCAAAATTATAAAGAAACAACAGAAACAAAGTTCACCAAAAGAAAACTAAAAATAAAACAATAAAAAAAAACACATATGCGGTTGGCACAGCTGAGCCACGTCATAAGCGTATCCACTGTACGCTTATGACGTGGCTCCACTGTGCCAACGGCATACGGGTCCTCGCATGTGCAAAGAGCTGGTAGCCCAAGCAAGCGTCTGCGAACATGTCCCACAAAAAACTCCTAATTACTCCTCGGCGCTGGTGGCTCAGGGGTGAAGCTAGACCCAATAAGGCCCAAAAAAAGATCTGCGTAAGCCGCCTGGCTAGGCGAATGGATGCCAAGAACCTTAGCTCTGAGGTCAACGAAGGTGACCATGATATAGAGGTTGGCGGCAACGGCTGCGGCACAGGGATCGGTACTAACAAACATGGTGCAGGGGTCAGCGCTAATGACTGGTGCGCAGAGATTGGTACTGAAGACTGTGGCGCAGGGGTCGGAGCTAACAACTGGTGCACAGAGAGCTCAGGTACAGAGCTAACTTGCTCAGGTACGGAGCTAATAGTTGCGGTGAGCTCAGGTACGGAGCTGGGCGATGCCAGCTGCTCAGGTACGGAGATATTGGGCACGGCAAGCACAGGTATGGAGCTGGTTGGCGCTAACTGCTGAGTTGCGAAGCTAATGGGCGCGGCGAGCTCAGGTATGGAGCTGGGCAGTGCTAGCTGCTCAGGTACAGAGCTAATGGGCGCATCAAGCTCAGTTACAGAGCTGGGTGGTGGTAATGGCTCAGGTCCAGAGCTGGGCAGCGCTAGTTTCTCACGTATGGAGCTAATGGGCGTGGTGAGCTCAGGTACAGAGCCGGTCAGTGCTAGCTACTCCCGTACGGAGCTAATGGGCACAGTGAGCTCAGGAACAGAGCTGGGTGGTGCTAGCTGCTCAGTTGCAAAGCTAATGGGCACCGTGAGCTCAGGTACAGAGCTGGTCAGTGCTAGCTGCTCAGGTACGGAGCTAATGGGCGCGTCAGGCTCAGGTACAGAGCTGGGTGCCACTAGTTGCTCATTTGTGAAGCTAATGTGCACGGCGAGCTCAGGTACCGAGCTGGGCACCACTAGTTGCTCAGGTACAGAGATAATCGGCGCTACGAGCTCAGGTACAGAGCTAATCAGTGCTGCGAGCTCCGGTACAGAGCTAATGGGCGCAGCGAGCTCAGGTACAGAGCTGGGCAGTGTTAGGTGCCCAGGTACGGAGCCAATGGGTGGTGCTAGCTGCTCAGGTATGGAGCTGGGTGGCGCTAGTTGCTCAGGTACGGAGCTAATCGGCGCTGTGAGCTCAGGTACAGAGCTGGGTGGCACTAGCTGCTCAGTTGCAAAGCTAATGGGTGCGGCGAGCTCAGGTACGGAGCTGGGCAGCGCTAGTTGCTCAGGTACGGAGCTATTCGGCACTGCGAGCTCAGGTATGGAGCTGGCCGGCGCTAGCTGCTCAGTTGCAAGGCTAATGGGCACGGCAAGTTCAGTTACGGAGCTGGGCAGCACTAGTTGTTCAGGTACAGAGCCAGTGGGAACGGTGAGCTCAGGTACAGAGCTGGGCAGGCTTGTGAACAAGGGCGATAACTGGGAGAATGACCAGGTCTCCGACTCGTTGGCTCAGGATTGGAACTGTGCATCTTTGCGAATAGCCAGATCACACAGAGCAGCCAGGGAGGAGGCAGGAAGGAATGGCATAAGCTCATTCTCCAGCCAATCGTCAAGACCCCTCTCAAATACAGCAGCAGGTCATCAAAACCACTCTTTGTGCCGCAATGCAGAACTCCTCCACATACTTGGCCATGAAACAGCTACCCTTTGTAATATTAAACACATGGGGAGGCCAAGGTTGTTGAGGCCTGCAATGGAGGGGATCCCCCAACCTGAGATGAAGATTATATCAATTTTAAGTCACTCTGGATTATCGCTGCTGCAAATGTAAATGTAAACCCTGGCTCCTGGTAAACAGCTGGAGCCAGCAGTGCATGCTTAGACCGGGCGGGGCACCGACGCCTTTTACGGGCGAGGACTGGGCAACTCTACAGGGTTAGGTTCCCAAAGCTGGGCCACACCTGAACCAAGGAAACTTAACGGATCCCCAAGAGCAAGTCGGGGCTTGACTAGCGATTGCTGACACCGCTTACGGCGGGGGCTGAGCAGCTCTGCATGGTCGGGTTGTTATACCAGGTCGCTAAAGGAATCATTAAAAAAGGATGAGACTAAATAA
Source organism: Ancistrus triradiatus (assembly GCA_025084515.1). Taxonomy (NCBI): domain Eukaryota; kingdom Metazoa; phylum Chordata; class Actinopteri; order Siluriformes; family Loricariidae; genus Ancistrus; species Ancistrus triradiatus. Next base: position 56,007 of record JAJAGP010002009.1, read on the forward strand.
GCTTAGCATCCTTTTCTGCGTGCAATTGCATGCATCCCCCGATTGCGAAGCAGGAAAGGGGGTGACGGCGTGAGAGGGAGGAGGAGGAGTGATTCTTGCAGCCATGAGCGAGGCTCAAAAACAGCCGAGGGAGTCCGCAATGTGAACAGAAAATAAAGCTGGCCCTGTGGTAGTCTCTAGACCCTAACTTTACCTGGGCAGCCTCCCGACTGCCCCCGACTGGCGATCTACACATCGCCGGTCTACCGTTTTTTTTTTTAACAAAACCAGAAAGCACTCAAAAAAGGAAGCAAAAGAGCTGTGTGAGGGCTGGTGCAGCACACCAAAGTGATACCACTGTTGAAGTGAAGATGCAACACCTCTGTGAGCCCAAACTTGTTCTTAAATATACCCACCAATAGGTGTCACCACTTTCATGCACCAAATTGTAATTGGCGCATGTGCGATTGTGCTGAGCGTGCTCACGCCGCCATATTGAGCACAATCAGTGACTGACTAAATACTTTTTTGCCCCACTATATCCTCTAAGCCACCCGAGAAGAATGTATTAGGAATCACGCTTGGGCTACTAGAGGCCAGTGTTGACTCAATATGGCGGCGTGAGCACGCTCAGCACAATCGCACATGCGCCAATTACAAAGTTCTCCTACTTAGAAAAATGAGAGAGGTTTGTAATTCTCATCATAGCTACACTTCAACTACGAGAGACAAAATGAGGAAAACAATTCAGGAAATCACATTGTAGGATTTTTTAAAGGATTTAATTGTAAATTATGGTGGAAAATAAGTATTTGGTCAATGAATTTGGTTCAACTCAATACTTTGCAACATAACCTTTGTTGGCAATGACAGAGGTCAAATGTTTCCTGTAAGTCTTCACCAGGTTTGCACAAACTGTAGCTGGTATTTTGGCCCATTCCTCCATGCAGATCTCCTCTAGGGCAGTGATGTTTTGTGGCTGTCGCTGGGCAACACGGACTTTCAACTCCCTCCACAAATTTTCTATGGGGTTGAGGTCTGGAGACTGGCTAGGCCACTCCAGGACCTTGAAATGCTTTTTACGGAGCCACTCCTTCGTTGCCCGAGTGGTGTGTTTGGGATCATTGTCATGCTGGACGACCCCAGCCATGTTCCATCTTCAATGCACTCACTGATGGAAGGAGGTTTTTGGCTTAAAATCTCATGATACATGGCCCTGTTCATTCTTCCCTTATCACGGATCAGTCGTCCTGTCCCCTTTGCAGAAAAACAGACCCAAAGCATGATGTTTTCACCCCCATGCTTCACAGTAGGTATGGTGTTCTTGGGATGCGACTCAGCATCTTTTTTCCTCCAGTTGAGTTTTCACCAAAAAAGTTCTATTTTGGTTTCATCTGACCACATGATATTCTGCCAATCCTCTTCTGGATCATCCATATGCCATATGCTCTCTGGCAAACATCAGATGGGCCTGGACATGTACTGGCTTAAGCAGGGGGGCAAGCCTGGCACTGCAGGATCTGAGTCCCTCTCGGTGTAGTCTGGTACTGATGGTAACCTTGTTACGTTGGTCCCAGCTCTCTGCAGGTCATTCATCAGGTCCCTCCGTGTAGTTCTGGGATTCTTGCTCACCGTTCTCATGATCATTTTGACCCCACAGGATGAGATCTTGCATGGAGCCCCAGATCAAGGGAGATTATCAATGGTCTTGTATGTCTTACAATTGCTCCCACAGTTGATTTATTCATACCAACCTGCTTGCCTATAGTAGATTTACTTTTCCCAGCATGGTGCAGGTCTACAATTTTCTTCCTGGTGTCCTTCAACAGCTCTTTGGTCTTGATCTTGGTTGAGTTTGGAGTCTGAATATTTGAGGCTGTGGACAGGTATCTTTTATACAGATAACAAGGTCAAACAGGCGCCATTAATACAGGTAACAAGTAGAGGACAGAAGAGCATCTTCAAGAAGTTACAGGTCTGTGAGAGCCAGAAATCTTGCTTGTTTGTGGGTGACTAAATACTTATTTTCCAGCATGATTTACAATTACATTCTTTAAAAATCGGAGCTTAATTGCTCAGGTACGGGTGTAGCAAGCTCAGGTACGGAGCTAGGCAGCGCTAATTGCCCAAATACGAAGCTTAATTGCTCAGGTTCGGAGCTAGGCAGTGCGAAGTGCCCAAATACGGGACTAACGGACGTGGCAAGATCAGGTACGGAGTTTACAAGTGCGGCATGCTCAGATACAGAGATGGGCGACGCCAAGTGCTCAGATATGGAGCTTAATAGAGCCAAACTTGAGGTCAAGGAGCTAACGCTGGATCCTGTAGCTGGTCGCTCATTCTGTTACGGTTTGCCATATTAAAACGATGATGAACTGTGAAAACAAAAAACAATAATTGGATAGGACCCAATTGCAGTTGGCTCCAGATAGATTTAATGAAACAAAATATATACAACCAAAATAAATGGAAAAATAAACTCAAAAGGAGCAAAAATAAACCAATAAAGAAAACCCATGAAAGGTTGTAACAAGTTTATTAACTACAAACAAGGAAATACCAACTGACAATCTGAAGTAATGACATGTATATCACAGTGTTAAGATCAGGAAATTATGGCAAACATGTATATCACAGTTTTAATATCACTAACAGGGTGTATCTACAGTATATGCAATTTATCAGTCGTGTAGCAAATACCCAGGTGCAATGTTATAAAATATTCTATTACGACGTAGTGAGTTACTAGTAAGACAAATTGCGGTGAAATGTAAATAATTCAATGGAAAACTACATAGACGTAGGTAGGTCTAGGTTGAAACGTGGTTTAAAATTAAACGCAAGGTTCGAGACTCGGGGACCCAAAGAAAGCCACAAAGCAGTACTTCTCTGGCAGAAGCTCATGCAAAGTGGTGGACACAGCAACCGGGCCTCGCCTGTTTCAGGATGGCACGATCGTGGAACGGATGCTGTTTATCTTTCGACGGACACAACCGTTCAGAGGGCCTATCGATGGTGTAGGCTCTTGGCTTCTCGGTTATGCAGATACGCAGGCGTGTAACCATAGATGTTTTACGGACCTCGCCTTCGGCGTTCTTCCCAGCTTTAGTTGTGGGGGTTTCACGGTCCTCGAAGATTGCGTTCGCGCACACTCAAATCTTTACCCTGGCCACAGGTAAATGCTAAATCTGACGCGCACTTTACACAACATGCTTCAATAAACTTGGAAGACTACGATATACGAACGTGGTCGAACGTGAAGAAGATCTTTGCTAGTTGGTCTTTCACGACTTTCTTTAGCTTAATTTCTAATTCGGCAATACTGAACTGCTAAGACTGCTAGACCAGGAAAAACTTAAATGTAAAATAAAATGCAAAAATGAAAGGTTCAAAGAAAACTAAACTCCAAAACCAAAAGTCCAAAATGCTTAAAACAAAGAAAAGACTGCCGCCGCTAGCTTGCGCCAAAAGTTTTGTACATGCTCTGATGTAAGCGATCAGGGGCGTGAGGCAAAGGGGTTTGCCCTGGACCAGCCAATGAGAAGTTGACTTGGTATCAAGTTCCTCCTCTCGTTGGGCATGTCCCTCATTTTCACCGTATGTTGGTATGCACCGATACAGAGGTTATAACTTTGGATTAATATATTTTTACATATCTAGGATGTCTAAGTGTATCACATAAGAACAAAAATCTTTAAAGTTGCAAGTTTAGTTGCGGGAGTTCAGGTACTAGGTTCTGATTGTCAAGAGCACCTCGAATCTACAAACTAGGACATAATTAAGGCATTCTAAACTACAGCACATACATTGGCTATTCCTCAGACAAATAATGATACGATTAATACCAGATGTAGGATACAATACATTCTTATTAACAATTATCATTTCTGGTCTTCTATAAGCGTAAATAGGTATTAATCACTAGCCGATCGATACAAGAGGCCCTGTAGAGATTACATACTAATATTTTCCTAACTACGACACAAAACTGGACCATATTGAGCATGGAATGGTCATTATACTAAAGACATTAACCAAATAGACATGAAAATACGTGCGAAAACAGAGACATGCATATATATGATTATATGAAGAATATCCCCGATCAAATTCCTTGTAAGAAAGAGACAGGGTGTGTGTGTGTGTGTGTGTGTGTGTGTGTGTGTGTGTGTGTGTGTGTGTGTGTGTGTGTGTGTGTGTTTGGTCTCATTATGTGTTTCACACTCATGTGTTTTCAAATTGAGTGGTCCTTGCAGAGGTAATCTATTTCCAACAAAAGTTAATACTACTATTATGTAGCAAACTAAGACTACACTTTAATTAGATTAATTTTAATTGAACTTTATTAATTAAAATTATATAAATGTATTAATTAATTAAGAAAAAGGAGCACCACCAAATCTTTGATAATGATTATTATTAAAATAATTATTATAAACATGAATAATTCACTGGTAGATTTGGAGACCAGTTAAAGAGGGAACAACAACTTGATCAGTCTAGGTCTGAATAGTGAATTCAAAGTATATTTCTCGACCTTTGAATGAATGAACTCTCACACCAGGTGGCAAATTCAAAAGGTTTATAAACTAGTTTATTAACTACAAACGAGGCAATACCAATAGATTATCTAATGTAATAACGAGTGTATCACAGAGTTAAAATCATAAAATGACGATGAACATGTATATATCACAGTATGGAGAACAGGGAATAATGGCAAGCGTACACATTACAGTAATAAAATCAGAAACCAAGATGACTCTATGTAACTGATCGGTCGCGCAATAATTACTAACGTTGCAATGTTACTGGTAACCTTAATTACGTTGAATGTGGATAGTATGGTAAAAATTACTTAGGCGTGAATAAGTCTATGCTGAAGCGTGGTTTTTAGATTAAACGCAAGATTCACCAATCCGGGACCCAGATAAGACGCACCAAAGCGGTGCTACCTGCCTCTTTGCGGGCTCACGCGAAGAAGATGGAACGGAACCGGGCCTCTGCCTGTCGTCCGACGTCACACATGGAACGGAAGCAGTAAAAATCTTCAGATTCTGATGCTCCTGTTTGGTGGACTGTAAGATCTTGGGCTATAGGCCTCCGGTCCGCCTCTTTGCGGGCTCACGCGAAGAAGATGGAACGGAACCGGGCCTCTGCCTGTCGTCCGACGTCACACATGGAACGGAAGCAGTAAAAATCTTCAGATTCTGATGCTCCTGTTTGGTGGACTGTAAGATCTTGGCTATAGGCCTCCGGTCCGTGTCTTCGGTCCGTGGGACCACAGATGTGTTGAGGGCCTTGCTCCGGTTTGGCTTCTTCCCTGCATTGGTGGTCCGGGGTCTACCAGATCTAGTCTTGCAAACTTATAACTCAGATTTCCACCCTTTCCAGCGGTGAAGGTAGAGTTACAGCGTTCGAGTACCACGAGCTTCAACAAAGACTCGAAAAACTTGGATTGTGCGAGAATAGTAGAGCTTAGAGTCTGGCTGGTCTTTTAACTATCTTCTAGTTCAGCGATACCGAACTACTTAAGACTGCTGTACACAGGAAACTTAAAATAAACGCGAAAACTTTAGTGAAATGAATAATCAAAAGCGCTATAAAAAGAAAAAAAACTATAACAGACAAAGGAAAGACTTAACGAACACGAAGACAAAACTTGAAGCTAGCTCCGCACGCGGTCTGCCCGCGTTGCTTTTGAATGTTCCAGCTCTTGATGGTTCGAGAAGGAATGTAGTGTGAGTGTTGCACCTAGATTCGACCTAGTGGGGAATGGAGTTTAGCAACACATAGCTTATTCTTGCAGTTCTAGAATGACAGGTTCGAGCCCTCCTTCAGTGATTCCGTGAGTGTTAGTGGGGTCATCCCTGTCTCTTTTCCTATGCTTGACCAGTCTGACCATCCTATCTGAGCATACATTTATCTTTTCCTGCAATTCTTGGGTGCATCTGAGGTACAGGTATGCAGTTCCACAGGTTATGAGATATCCTAGACCAATAGTGACAGCCAAAATGGTGTCAGCAACCGACCAGGAATAGATGAGTGGGGGTCGCGGTGTTGTGGAGTCTAAGGTAATCTCTTTGAGTACATTGTCAACGGGGGCCACATCAATGGTTTGGGTCCCATCGTATTTAACTCGCATGAGAGTGTCTGCTCCCAAGTCTAGAGTATGTTTTGAAAAGAAATCAGATAATTCGATATAACTGTCATATTGGTCGGGTTTGAGATGGTACAAACCCAGGTCCTGGATGTGAAAAATTGCATTACTGGGTAAGTTGACCCAAAAGGTTTGGTTAGGTAGAGGAACGTGGTCAGCGGTGTCCTGTTGGTCATAGGTTAGGAGGGCTTCCTTTGCCGGGGTATTGACCAACCAATGACTCCCGACAATTTCAGCTTGAGTCGTGGTTATTTGGTACCGGGGAGTAGCAGTAATCGAGCACCGAGAGTCACTCACCATGGGCTTAAGGCCACAGATACCATTAACGCTGTCCTGGATGAAAGGTTTACTGGGACACAGGTAATGGATGTCTTTAGTCAGTGTGCACAGTTTGGGGCCAGATATTATCCGGGGCTATCATCATGGTAGGCCACGACCGGGGGTGTTTGTACTTTAATGTTAGTTTCGTCTTGCCAGAAACCAACACTACCAACACCACATCTTTTAAACTATAAATCTTTCCAACCGACACTACGGGTAGGTTCACAATGAAAGCTAACTCACGGTCTCGTGGATTAACATACAGGGTACTGCGCTGCCCAACGTGTATGCTAGGTGGGCTTGGAGGTCAGTGACCTTTTCACTAATTGCTGTGGAAAGGAGGTCCTGCACTCAGGAGAGGGGTACCAGGTAAGCAGGAATTCTACCCATAGCTAGACTATCCACTGAGGACCCGATTTCCCGAAGCATGTCGGACATTAGCATGGACATTAGTTGGGTGTGAGCGTGATCCACCTGAAGTACAGAGAGAAGAGAGTTTACAGTCTGTATGGTTTTATTCAGAGCGATGCTATGGGTGTTGAGTACTAGCACTGTGCCGCGTAGTGTTTGTCCAATCATTTTCAGCTGGGATTGTTGCTTGAGCATTTGGGCTCTTATATCGGGAATTTCGGATTGCAATTATCTGTCATGCCACTTAACGGTGGGTAGAGTGACGGCATTCACAGCTGAGGTGCCAAGGCCGAGGAGAGACCCAATGGCAGCGGACGCGGTCAGCAGTCCATCGATGAACCTTTTGAAACGCCGGGGTTCTCCACTCAGTTCTGCCTGAGTGACAGTGAACTTCTGGAGCTGTTGCAGCATGTGAGAAATGTCTGCCTCTGCATGATTGATGGTGTCCATGGTCCACCTGCCTCCATCACAGTCAGTTAGTTTAGCTGTAATGGAGACATTCTTTCTACATACCTCGCCTGGGTTCAACCTGACAAGCACTTTCTGCATGTGCAACCGACAGTTAGTGATCAGTAGTCCGGGCTGCTCCCTCAATACGGTTTCCGAGCATGGTCTGGGTTCGACAATCTCGGAGGGGTCGGCGGCAGTGAGTACCTCAAGGGTCTGGAATACTAGTGGTGGACATGGTTACGAGAGGTGGACATGGTTAGGATCGTAATTTGAACTCTATGAGGAGGGAGTCCCCTAAGGATGTGTTGGTTTGGGGACACCCCCCGACTATGGCTACAGTTTCCGACTTAACCATTAATATTTTTTTAGGGGGTTGCTACGATAAACTGCCAGGAGTAGTTGCAGACTCCCAGGAAGCTACGAAGTTCAGAGACATTAGATGGTACTTTAATGTCTCTGACACCTTGTACACGGCTCACCTGCGGTCTTACTTCCTCGGACCCTACGAGAAGACCCACATAGTTTACGTTAGTTTTACACCACTGGCATATAGACAAGGAAATCTTTGCTCCTGCTGCTGTTAGTTGACCAAGCACATGATCTATCTCTTCAAGGTGAGAGTTTAGGGTTGGATTACACATCAAGACGTCATCTACGTATATGATGTCCTGATGCCCCTTTCGCGGGCATCAGGACATGCTTTGTTCAGGAAGATGTTAAACTCAGCAGGTGAGTTGGCATACCCAAATAGGCACTGGGTGAACGTGTACTGTGTGCCCATAAAGGTGAAGGCCAGCTCATGTTGGTCTGCCTTGTGGACTGGAATGGTCCAGAATCCTGATGCCACGTCGATCGTTGAAAACTATTGGCATCCCTGACTTTGGGAAGCTCCTATTCCAACTGTGTCATAGGCCACCAGGAAAGGGGGACTTGTTGATTGAGTTTACGGTAGTCAATGGTTATTTGCCACTTGCCATTTGGTTTCACCACTGGCCAAAGTGGAGCGGAGTAGGTGCTGTTGCAAGGGCAGACGATGATTTCCTGCACTGGTTCATATGATGCTAACGGGATTTTGTACTGACGCACATAAGCGGGATGTGCACCAGAGACTGTCGGAATACGCACTGTGTGGATTGTGGTTAGTCCACAATCTAGAGAATCTTGGGCGAACGAGTGGCGATACTTCGTAAGGATTTCCCTGAGTTTCTCGTGCTCTTGATCGCTCTGTAGTTTGTTCGCTTCGTTTAGTATTAGACTGATTTGAGATGCGAATTCAGGGTATGATTCACTGTTTAGCTCAGGTGGTGTTACCATTGACCCCTCTGAATTAGTATTTGTTGATGCCGAAGTTGTTTCGGGTTCCGAATCTATAGATAGGGCAGACACTGACTGCAGAGTCATTAGTTTGCTATCCGTTAGGTCGACTTGCCATGCCAAGTCACCCTCAATCAGGGTTGAAAAGATTGTGATCGCTCTAGCTGGTTTCGCGTATACTATTTTCGAGTCGGGATGGTCAAGGAGCAATGCACGGGGAATAGGCCCTATCGCAGGGAATTGGAGCTCAAAATCGTGGAATTTTGTATGCACACCGTAACTCTGACCAGGCGTCTTTAGCGGTTTAGCTCTTTGGGTTCTTGAAGATGGTTTGACCACGTTGACTTGGTGACTTAAAATGGCGTCCTTCCCAATTTAGGCTGAGGGCTTCACGAAAACTCGGCGTCTCGCATGCGTACAACTCAGGATTTATCTTGGCCACAGATAAAGGTGGAGTTGGCACGTTTCTAACACCACGAGCTTCAACAAAAACTTGGAAAACAAAAATGGTCGAGCTTAGAGTCTGGTTGGTCTTTTAATCTAATCTTCTAGTTCAGCGATATCGAACTACTTAAGACTGCTGTACACAGGAAACTTTAAACGCGAAAACTTGAGTAAAATGAATAATCAAAAACGCTACAAAAAGGAAAACTACAACAAAGAAAAGACTCAAAGAACACAGAACAAAACGAAAACACGAAACTTGAAGCTAGCTCACGCGTTGCTTTTTGAATGTTCCGGCTCGTAAGCGGCTGAAGGCGGGACATAAGGAGTTGCCCTTACTTAGCCAATGAGAAGCTGACTCCTCAGTAAAGCCCTCCTATCGTGGTGGTGTATTATTTCACCATATGAGCCACAGACGTTCTAACTTGGGTTAAAATCATTCTTACATATCTAAAGTGATTAAAAGTATCACACAATAACCAAAAAAAATCCTCAAAGTTACAAGTTTAGATGCAGGCTTCGTTGTGAGGTTCAGGTGATCAAAAGCACCTTGAATTGATAACTTAGAACATCGTTAAAGCATTCTAACTACAGCATAGGCATTCGCTATACTTTAACTAAACAATAATATGATTAATACAAGATGTAGGAACGGTACATTGTAAATAACTTCATGTTTGTTCTTTATAAGTATGAACAGTATTAAACGAGCGATCGATACATGTGGATAAAAACAGGACCCTTCCTCTGCTTCATCCAGCTGTAGGAAACGGTACATCTGTAAATAACTTCATGTTTGTTCTTTATAAGTATGAACAGTATTAAACGAGCGATCGATACATGTGGATAAAAACAGCTGTTATTTGTAACCTTAACCAATTATAGCATAACGGGACCATATTACGTATAAAACGGTCACTATACTAAACATTAACCAAGTGGATATGAGATACATAAATCAGTAACATACATATGTATAATATATATAATGTATGTATATAGTGTGTTTAGACTTATTAGGATCCAAAAATCATTTATGTAATTAAAAGGTTTCGATGAAGATAATCTGTTCCCAGAAAAAGTTGAATACAATTATTAAAGTTTGTCTCAGAACAAAAGCTTGATAATTTCTTGGTGTCAAAAATCCAGGGGTGTCTTTCTGGCGCCAGGCTGAGAGGTCGTAAACGCAACCTAGGTGGAAGGCAGTCGTTAATTTTGCAACAGTCAGAAGAAAATTGAGAAAGCTTGGTGGCCTGGACCATTGAAACCCCCTTCTTAAGATTAGCACATGGACTTAGTTTATGATTGGAGATGTCGAAGGTTGTATGTCTGTTTGAACAGACGTCCAATTCCGTTGGTTTCAGAAAGAGTCAATCGTTGGAGTCAAACGGTGGGGGGTAAGATCCTGTCCAGATGTTGGGCCTTCTTGCATTCCAAGATGTTGTAAGGTTTATGACTTGGGGAAGAAGGTAAAGAGAGGGAGATACAGCGATCACGCTACATTCCCACCTGTGGATGAAGTTGGTGCTACAGCAGACTTCGTCCATCTTCAGGCGATGATAGCTGTGGATGACAGGTGACAGCAAGCGATACCACTTTTATGTCTTAATCTGGGTCCCCCCTGATGATTCGAGAAAGAATGTAATGTGGATGTGGAGTCTAAATTTGACCTAGGTGAGTGGGGCATAGCATCACATAGAAGGGTATTCTTTTACTTCTAGAGAGATTGTTGAAAACCCTCTTTAGGGCTTCTTGAACGTTTTTGGTATCTGTCTGAGTAGGCACTTGTCTTGCCTTGCAACACTCGGGTGCGGTACAGGTATGCAGCTCTGCAGGTTATGAGATATAGACCAATACTAATTGCCAAAGCCAAAAGGACAACCGACCAGTAATAAGCACGTGTTGGTAATGGGTAGGATCGTAATCCAAACTTTATGAGGAGGGGGTTCCCTAGCAATGGAGGTTGTTTGGGGCACCCCTCACTAGGGTAAAGGTAGTCAATCATTAATCGCCACGCGTCATTTGGCTTTATCACTGGTCAGATTGAAGCGGGGCAGGTGCTATTACAGGGTCGGATGATGCCCTTTTTCAAACCCTTTTCCGAACGATTAACTATGATTTCCTGCACTGGCTCGTACGATGCTAAGGGAATTTTGTACGGACGCACATAAGCGGGACGTGTGGTAAGTCCAAAGTCTAAGGGATTTTGAGTGAGTGAGTTGCGATCCTCGATAAGGATCTCCCTGTGTTTCTCGTGCTTTTGATCACTTTGTAGGGTGTCAGTTTCGTTTGGTACTAACTCAATTTGAGGTTCAAGTTCAGGATTCGGTTTCTTATTTAGTTCAGGCGTTGCTGTCATTGACCCCCCTGAATCGATTTTTGTTGATGCCGAAGTTGTTTCAGGTATGGTCAGAGAACACATGAAGGCATCTCGTTGTTACAGTGGTTTACCCGGGGGCCAGGAAGGCTCTGACGGAAAGTCAGACGATTCCCATTGTTCATCATCAATCACACCCTGTACACTCAACGAACTATTAGGTGTAAGACTAGTAGTTCTGGTTACATGACATTGCGATCTCACATCAAGGGGGTAAGAGATGGGCAGAGGTTCGCGGACATGGGCCCAAAATTTTAAACGCTTAAAGTCAATTACAGGTTTGAATCGGTTTAGGAGATCTTTGCCGAGGAGAAGCGGGACAGTTTCGAGCGGGGACATATGTATGGGGTGAGTCACACTCATCGGTCCAATAGTGAGGTGGACCAGGGCCATTGACCGTACGGTAATGCCAGTGTGAGAGTATGGCTGGATGTTTAGAGAGCAGGTGTGCAACTGCAGTTCTTGGTTAGCTTGGTGGGCGGTAGCCCTCACCCGATTGAAAAGGTTCGCTTACATTAAGGTGATGTCGGAGGCCGTGTCTAAAATAGCATCATGTGTGACACCATGCTCGAGGGTGGTAGAAATGTAACATTTTCGTGCAACGCCCTTCTCAGTTAAATGACCTAGGAATTTATAAAAAGACGGTTCTTCGGGGATGGTTGGCCCATCCTCCTGAAGATTGTTTCCTTTGGGGTCTGACTGGACTACTAACACAGCACTAGGGGGAATTAGTTTCTCACCCCCCTGTGGTGGCTGATCAGGTATTTCCACCTGTATGACAGGAGTCTGTATGGGACTTGGTACTGCAGGTTTATTCCCATCAGACCAGGAGGAGCAATCCTCCTCTGTCTCAACATGGCTTAACAAAGGCTGGACAGGTGATTTAGGGGGAGCAGAGGTGAGAGAGGACAGATCTGCTTCCTGGCTATCGGTTTGGCACAGCTTATCTACTATTCTTTTAAGGGCGGCTAAGTCTTCCTACTGATTTTGACCATTTTAGTTTTGTTTTATGCTCTACTCTTTTTGCTGTAGCCTTTTTCTTGGCTCGGGTTGGTTCTAACCCTGTTCTCAGTGGTGTACTGAGGAATAAAAGGTCGTCTTGGGTTACCCCAGGGACGATTAGACCAAGAGGCATGTCCAACTTTGCTTTGATCGGGAGGAGACCGATTGTGGCGATACCTTAGGAAATGTTGACCGGTGTCCGAATTCGCACAGTCTTGATTACGCTCTGACCACTGTTGTTTGGGATACCTGTGACGCCTATGGTTTTGTGGGGACCGAGAGATTCCTGGTCCCTTGTTTAAGCCCTGGGCTTGATTGGAGTCCTGTGCTGGACGGGTTCCTTTCTGTTTTAAAGGTAAAAAGGTGGTATCAATACTTAGCACGCAAGGAGGGTCTACCTGCTTATGTGCAGTTTGCTGAAATTTAACAAATCCCTTTATTGCTAAGTCGCGCAATTCTCTACTGTTTAACGTGCATGAGCAAGCTGAGACGCCTAGATAGTAACTGGTAGTAGGATGGAGGTTTTGGACAAACAATGATTTGAAGTTCAAATCCTCCTCCATGCCAGGTTGATTGCTGAAGCCAAAATAGGCTAGATGATAAACGATGATAATAGACCTGTGGGGACTCCTGCCTACCCTGTTTGACTGATAGAGCTGCGGCCAGTCCTGTCTGTGTGAGAGGATTGGAGAACTCCTCCTCCAATGCGTTACACAACAGGTAGTAGTTTCCCCGGATATGGTCCGGCTGGCGCGTGATGAAACTACTAACTTCTCGGTTTCGTTTGAGGTTACTACTCGGATTAAATAAATCCCTGTCCGTCTACCGTCACTTGGGGAAATTTTTTTCGCAGGTAGAATTCGATGTCATTCACATATGCACGGACATCATTAGCGCCACCAGGTTGTGGGCTCGAATCGAATTATATATTGCGGGCAGTTTTTATTGAGATCCCCTGTCAGTTGGGCCCTGAGTATAGCGGAAAGGAGGGGTCTTGCACTCGTGGGGGGAGTTATTGTGGGCAAGGTCAGGAGGGACTCTCTCCTGGCTCTAGTGAGAGAACAGATCCCGGAGGCAACTCTGGGAGTAGTTAATCCCCCTCCTGGTCATTAACAGGAAACGTTCTGTACACTCTTTTGATCGGTCTGCCCTCTCCTTTCGACGGGTCCCGGTCAGAGAAGCGAATGAGGCTGCACTACGTGCACTGGTCGTATGGAAGTAATCGAAGCTCAGAAATACTGAAAGCTATGCCCACTTGCTTCTGGTCTCCGATGTCACCGTTGGGCCTCGAATGGCTTCGTAGATGACGTTGAGGGATGCACAGATACAGAGGAGAGGGCAAGGACAAACCACAGGACCACATGCGTCATACGTCACGGCTGTACCGTGGTGTGAAGACTCTGTGACATCACTCTTTCACACATCTGGTGGCTCAAATAGGAAGCGGGTTAGAACGAGGGGCTGAGGCTGCGGAGGAGGAGGCTCGACGGGATGCGAAAAAAAAAGGTCTCAGCATGGTCCTCTTAGGTGGTTTCCCGCTTTTCGGCGGCGGACGGGGGCGCTCTCTGCTCTCTCCCCTTATACCGCGTGTGTCCACTTTAGTAGACCACCGGCCTGCTCCCCCCGTCCCGCTTTCCCTCGCCCTCTTTCCCCGCTTCTGTTGTGATCGGGAGCATATCATTGGTCCGGTCTGGGACCTTCCAGAGGAATTTCTTTCCTGTAACTGTTTGGCGGCTGGTGGCCGTTCCCCCAAGTTCAATTTTAATTTTCAGTTCAGTTCGCATTCTACCTTCAATTGTTGTCGTTTGGCATGCGGCTAGCTTCATTCCTAGTTTTTTTACCAACTCATTTTGTGCCCCATCCCTGACTGTTCAGTTAAAGTATTATTCGGTTTCTGAGCACGGTTTAAATAGATCTAGGCCTCCTGGGCCTGGTGTTGTAGTTGGGCATTCTCGGCTTCAGATGCATCCAATTCCCTGACTGTATTTTGACACAGTGCCTTCTAACTCTTTAATTTTATTACACTGGTTTGCATCGCGTTGTTCAAGGGCCATGCGCTTTGCGGTGGCCTGCTCCAGTTCCTCAGAGCGATTCTTGAGCTCAGTTATCTGTAAGGCAACCAGTTTCATAACTAGTTGCTTCTAAAATCGGTTCTTAGATATTCGGTTAGGCAGGCATTCCTTAGTGACTCAAGTTCAGCTGGGTCACTTGCTTGGGCAGTTTTTAGGTAGTCGGGCACTAGTGATCGAGTAATCTTCAGTAATGCCGACTCAACATCCTCATTAGTGTTTTCAACACAGAGGGGATTTGATCGTGGCTCAGCGGCCATTTTGTTGTTCAGGGTGTAATTTATGACGATTGGGTTTGCAGGTCGAATAGGTACACTGCACGCAAGATTAGAGTGTTTTACTGTATTCGAGCAAGCTTTATTTTATTTGTTTATTCGCCAAAAGGAATATATATCATTTTTTTTCCCCCCAATTAAAATTAATCAAAATAATTATTAATTTTATTTTATTTTTATGAGCGAATAAACAAACAAACAGCAAACTTATTAAATTTAGGGCAGCTAAGGGCTTTTAATTAAAGGCTCAATAGAAGAATTTGCGGACTCAATTGATAGTGATAATCAGTGACCGTGTTATAATAAGGTTTTTTAAAAGTTATAGTGATTAACAAAAGACCACTGATAGTCACTATTAAAGTAATGAAAACGCATATAGGTCACTATTAGTTAAGTGATAAGTTATCACTATTTTACTCTATGAGCTTCAGTAAGTTCACAGTATAGACGCATAAGTTTCTTAAGGCTGCAGGGTTTCAGCAACACTAGGTAATTATTCCTGAGTTGTTCACTCAAGATTTGGCCACTAGGGGTCAATAGCCTATATTATCCTTCACAGGGTGGTGTTCAGTATCTGACCACAAGGGGGTAACATCAACACAACAAAAGGGGCGTCAATAACCTATATTATTCCTCAAAGGGTGGCGTTCCTTATCTGGCCACCAGAGGATAAAGTTTGCACAACTAAAGGGGCGTCACGAGGTGCACATCAATCGTGACGTCATTAAGCACCGCCCTTCGAAGGACGTTCGATTCTTTGAATGGGTTCACTCACTCACTGTCCAGACCGGGCTGGAGTATTTACGCTCAAGGCGAGTTTATTAGAAGCACAGGACACGGTGACAGCCGTGGCTTTTGCTGTTTGATTCTTTCTACACAAGTTTTCCAACCCAAGCTGAGATCAGCTTCATGCAACTTAAGCTCCCGCTATTCAGTTTCTCCGGGTATTTTGGGCCCCCTATTGGCAATGTTCACAACAGCTTACTTTTATGCTGCGTTTATAAGCACTGCCGTATCAGACGGCGTGTTACGATTTTAAAGACTCCCCTATCACACAGTGACGCCGACAAAGTAGTTAGCTACGCTACTTTTTAGCACGGGGAGGCCGAATTTATTTTTATTCCCTCGAGACTCGGAACGGAATAAAAATCAAATTCGGTGCGCATATACACGGCCCTGGAATCTCGCATTAAATCGGTTCTTACGCTTATAGGCCTTAATTTCAATAAAATAAGCGTTCGGATACGCTATGCATGCATCAGTAGTTATGACTTAATTAGTAACGCAATTCTTAACAACGGTACCTTTGATCTACAACGCACAGCGGCGCATACAAAACACGCACACAAAGACACAAGAAGCAGCTTAGATTGCAATTACGCTCGGCGGCGTTTCCCTTTTCTTTACAAAAACCAACACAGCGGCTATTCACCTTTATGACCAACTTTCCAACAATTAAAACCTGCAGACGCTCATACCTGTTCGCACCTCTGTACTGTGTAAAGACTCTCTGAATACGGAACGCTATGCCCACGTGGTTTTGAAATTACCGCATAGAATAAGAGTTAATCATTCATAAGGTCGATTTCACTTGCCTCACACAGGGCACCATTAATATGTAGCAAACCTAGGACTACACTTTAATTGGATTAATTTTTAATTAAACTTTATTAATTAAATTATATTAATTAATTAAGACGTACGGGGCACCACCAAATCGATTAATTATAAATATAAATAATTCAGTATTAAAAACAGTATTAAAAATCAGAAACAAAGACGACTCTGTATAACTTATCGGTTGTGCAATAATTACCAACGTTGCAATGCTACTGGTAGACCTAATTACATTGAACGTGAAGAATATGGTGGAAGCTACTTAGGCGTGGATAAGTCTATGTTGAAGCGTGGTTTAAAGATTGACAAATTAAGACCCAAGCATCAGGGAACCCAGAAAAGCCATAAATGGTACTCGCCTGGAAGGTCACTCGAGTGGTTCGGGGCATTCCACCCTGGCCCAGCCGTCCAAAGGCACGATTTTGGGGAGCTTTAGCGTCCGTCTTTCGATGCACACCGTAACTCTGACCTAGCGGCTTAGCTCTTTGGGTTCTTGCCGATGGTTTGACCACGTTGACTTGGTGACTTAAAATGGCGTCCTTCCCAATTTAGGCGGAGGGCTTCATGAGTACTCGGCGTCTCGCATGCGTACAACTCAGGATTTATCTTTGACAGATAAAGGTGGAGTTGGCGCGTTTCTAACACCACGAGCTTCAACAAAAATTTGGAAAACTTGTATGGTACAAAAATGGTCGAGCTTAGAGTCTGGTTGGTCTTTTAACTATCTTCTAGTTTAGCGATACCGAACTACTTAAGACTGCTGTACACAGGAAACTTTAAAATAAATGCGAAAACTTGAGTAAAATGAATAATCAAAAACGCTACAAAAAGGAAAACTACAACAAAGAAAAGACTCAAAGAACACAGAACAAAACGAAAACACGAAACTTGAAGCTAGCTCACCACGCGGTTGTCCCGCATTGCTTTTTGAATGTTCCGGCTCGTAAGCGACTGGAGGCGGGACATAAGGAGTTGCCCTTACTTAGCCAATGAGAAGCTGACTCCTCAGTAAAGCCCTCCTATCGTGGTTGTGTGTTATTTCACCATATGAGCCACAGACGTTCTAACTTGGATTAATAATATTCCTACATATCTAAAGTGATTAAAAGTATCACACAATAACCAAAAAAAATCCTCAAAGTTACAAGTTTAGATGCAGACTTCGTTGTAAGGTTCAGATGATCAAAAGCACCTTGGAATTGATAACTTAGAACATCGTTAAAGCATTCTAACTACAGCATAGGCATTCGCTATACTTTAACTAAACAATAATATGATTAATACAAGATGTAGGAACGGTACATTGTAAATAACTTCATGTTTGTTCTTTATAAGTATGAACAGTATTAAACGAGCGATCGATACATGTGGATAAAAACAGCTGTTATTTGTAACATTAACCAATTATAGCATAACGGGACCATATTACGTATAAAACGGTCACTATACTAAACATTAACCAAGTGGATATGAGATACATAAATCAGTAACATACATATGTATAATATACATAATTATATGTGTGGATATGACGAAATATCCTTGATCCACTCTTTGGATGAATCATTTAAATGTACGTATGTATATAGTGTGTTTAGACTTATTAGGATTCAAAAATCATTTATGTAATTAAAAGGTTTCGATGAAGAAAATCTGTTCTCAGAAAAAGTTGAATACAATTATTAAAGTTGTCTCTCTTAGGACAAGAGCTGAGTTCTTGGTGTCATAAATCCAGGGGTGTCTTTCTGGCGCCAGGCTGAGAGGTCGTAAACGCAACCTAGGTGGAAGAAAGTCGTTAATTTTGCAACAGTCAGAAGAAAATTGAGAAAGCTTGGTGGCCTGAACTGTTGAAACCCCCTTCTTAAGATTAGCACATGGACTTAGTTTATGATTGGAGAGGTTGAAGGTTGTATGTCTTGTTTGAACAGACGTCCAATTCCATTGGTTTCAGAAAGAGTCAACCGTTGGAGTCAAACGGTGGGGGGCAAGATCCTGTCCAGATGTTGGGCCTTCTTGCATTCCAAGATGTTGTAAAGTTTATGACTTGTGGAAAAGGCTAGAGAGAGAGAGAGGGGTACAGCTATCACGCTACACTCTGCATGACAGGAGTCTGTTTGGGACCTGGTACTGCAGGTTTATTCCCATCTGACATAGAGAAGCAGTCCTCTTTTGTTTCATCCTGGCCTAACACAAGCTGGACAGGTGATTCAGGGGGAGCAGAGGTGAGGGAGAACAGATCAGCTTTTTGGTTATCACCTTCGTGCATATTTATTACTCTCTTAAGGGTTTCTAAGTCTTCTTGACTGAATTTGACCATTTTAGATTTGCTCTTTTTGCTGTAGCCTTTTTTCTTGACTCTGGGTTGTCCTAGTCCTCTCCTCAGCAGTACCCTGAGGAAATGACTGTCGCCTTGGGTTGCCCCAGGGACCGTTGTCCCATGAGGCACACCCAACATGCCCTTGGTTCTCTCGAGTCTGGTGGGTTTTTCGTTGGTCGGGAGGAAGACCGATCGTGGCGATATTTTGGGGGACCCTGACCTGAGTCGGAGTTCACATTATCTCGATTACGGTCTGGCCGCTGTGGTATAGGATACCTGTGGCGCCGATGGTTTTGTTGGGACTGAGAGATTCCTTGCCCCTTGTTTGGGTCATGGGGCCTGGTTGGAGTCCTGAGCTGGATCGGCTTGTCCCAGTTCCGAGGCTCCTTCCAGCTATAAAGGTAAGGATGTGGTGTCGAGACTTAACATACTAGGAGGGTCTCCCAGCTTAGGGACAGTTTTCTGACATTTAACAAACCCCTTTAGTGCTAAGTCACGCAATTCTCTACTGTTTAATGTCACCTAGATAGTAGCTGGTGGTAGGATGGAGGTTTTGGACAAACAATGATTTGAATTTCAAATCTTCTTCCATACCTGGTTGATTGTTGAAACCAAAATAGGCTTGGCGCAAACGCTGATAATAGACTTGTGGGGCCTCTTGTTTGACTGACAGAGCTGCGGCCAGTCCTGTCTCCTCCTCCAATGCCTTACACAGTAGATAGTAGTTTCCACGGATATGGTCTGGCTGGCACGTGATGAAACTACCAACTTCTCGGTTTGAGGTCACTCGGATTAAACTCCGGTCGTCTACCGTAGCTTGGGGAAATTTTTTCAGGTAGAACTCGATATCTGGATCTGGAGGACAGTAAATAGTGATAAGCTGAAAAGTGTGGTTTTGACTTCCATAACTATGGATCAGTCACATTAAGAATCAGGATATCAAACGAATTAACCTTGTAATGGGATTTAGTGGTAACACCTAGCTATTTGTCAAAAATTGGAATGAGGGCGATGAGCATGACTGTAGCATGACAGTTGGTTAAGCCTGGCTGTCTGCTGCCACACCCCGGCTCGGGATAGTCAACCCTTAACCAACCCTGCCATAAGACTATGGGCAATGTTGCAGGAGATGAGAGCAGCACCCTCCCGAGTGGGATGAACACTGTTCCATCCTAACAGGCTTACCCTCTAAGGCTATCCAATTACCTATAAAGCCCACATTGTTTTCAGAGCATCACTTGGTTCAGCGACCATAAACTGCTCTAGGCTTGGTCACCTGCCGTATCGGAAAGTCTTGGTGGCATGGCATCCTCAGTCAACCAGAGGAGGGAGAGAGTCCCTGACCTGCCCTATGTGGTCTGTGTACGGTGGGGCTGGAGCTGATGATGAAATGAACAGCTTGAGTGTAGCTGATGATGGAAGAACAGCTTGGGTGGAGCTGGAGTGGAGGAACTGGAGTGGAGGAATCTTAGTGGAGGAATCTTAGCATGTGGAACTGGTACCAGAAAACAATCTCAGAGAGAAATGAGAAAATGTTGTTTGCTATTTGTTAGATAGTTATTCGAGCCTCATCCTATCTGACTTCCCCTGTGCAGATCCCGTCCGGTCAGCGCTGGGAGGTCAGTGAAGAAACCACAACCAAGCTATAGCAGCAGCGGGTTTATTCAAAGAGCTCGATACACATAAAATGCATGGTTCTTTTAAACATTCCAAAGGAGGGAAAAAGAAGGGGAGGCCCCCTGCAAAAGAGTACTTTGTTCATACCAGAGCCAAAAAGAAAGAGAGTAGCTATCAGCGAGGTCAAGCGGGGGTCAAGCTGTGCTGGCAGTTATGTTATTTCAACATTTAGTACATAGGATAAAGAGGGCATGCGATTTGGCAAAAAACATCTGTTACAAATAACAAGTTCAACATTGTCCATGATTTTTCCCACTAGTCAGCAAAGGGTTATAAGCGGGACAGACTATAAACTATACGAAGGATAATTATTCTTACAATCCCCTCTTGATACTCGCAATAGCGGGTATCATCTGGACTAAATGGCAGTAGCCTGCTGGGAATAAGGAGTATATTGGGATGACAAGCTTACCATAGCGTACATGCGGTCCATCAAACACCGGAACACACAAGGACCAATTAACACAAATCAAAATCAATACACATATGGCAGAAAAAATCCAGTAAAGATAAGGAAACAAGGCGACCCCGAGCAGGGCTCAAACCAAACCCAGGAGGAGGGAAGCTCTGAACTTCTTCATTTACGCAGTTGGTTAGTTACTTTGCGCATATGGTCCAGGGCGCGACCTATAGAGCCAGAGTCTTCGTTAATTAGCGGGGATATAAGTACAACAGTGCTGGCCTACCATGGCACAGACACCCTCCTCTTTGGCAAGTATTAAATCTAGGGCCAATCGGTTCTGCACCACAAAGACGTGATACAGACACGGCGCAAGTTTAGGCAGGATATCCATTCGTCACTGAGATGGGGGTAGAGAGAAACAGTTGTCACAGCAGCAGGAAAAAGATGACAAACATAGCATGACTCATTTGTATACAATTTTGCAGTCCAATTGGCATATTGCCAAAAGGTATTATCATGTGGATTTGATGTCACTTGCGGGACGCAGACGTGCAGCAATCCTATGACGAGGATCCAACCGACAGCCATACTAGTCACTGGCTGTGTATCCGTTGTCAGACGATCTTGTGGTTCAAATGATAGGGACCCTTCTTCGTACCGGCGGCGATTGCTGGTCACTTTTATCCTTTCAGTTCCTTTGTGACTCACCGACAGGCCTCCCTCGATTACTGGTCGGACTTGGGTGTTCCCAAACGCCAGAGGTAGGCTCCTGCAAGGACTTGTCAGCTGTTGTCAGTGGTTACTGAAAGATAAAGAAATCATTACTTCATGGGCACTGGATTTGATGCAGTGACCGGAGAGGGGGCCTTCTTGATCCTTGTCGCATAGATCCACTGTGGAAAAAGATCAGTCAACACGGCGGTCCTAGTTACAGCAATTACTTCTGCAGGAGCACTGTATAAAGGATCAGATAAAGTCAGACTTTCTCGGTCCAATCTTTTGATCAATACTTTGTCTCCCACCTCAATATCGTGGGTATGCCCAATAGGAATGATGGGTTTCTTTTGATTTACCCTTATCCAATAATCGTTCAAGTTTTGGATGAGTCCTGCAGAGTACTCACTGAGGTGTACTTCTAGGTCGGTTGCTCCCCACAGCCTGCATTCCCCTTTCGCCAAGGGTACCGGAAAGGGGCGTCCCCATTACTACCATCATAAGGGGGACAAATGGTCCAAAAGCCATCAAGGAGAAGGACATTCTCATAATCAGCTAAAACCAAGGGTAAGGCGTGAAGCCAATTTTGTTTTTTCCATGTCTTGCATGGTTTTCCGTAATTTGCTTTTCAGGGTACGATTGGTCCTTTCCACCATGCCGGATGACTGGGGGTGGTAAGGAACTGTGGAATTTCCAATTGATTTTGAAGTGAAGAGGGTACCTTTATCGGAATCCAGTCCCATGGGTATCCCGTATCGTGGGATAATTTCTTGGGTCAGTTTTGCCACCACTGTCTTGGCGTCTTCCTTAGCACAGGGGGGAAACGCTTCTACCCACTTCGAAAATTTGTCTACCAGTACCAGAAGGTATTTTTAGGCTCCCAGTTTGGGCAATATGCGTAAAATCGACTTGCCACTCTTGAAAAGGAGTGTTCTGGAGTTGGGATGTGTTGATGTACGGCACCGGCTTTGAAACATTGTTTTTGGGCACAGGTGAGACACCTATCTTCGAGGATAGCGTGTGTATCTTTGTGCAGATTTGAATGCAAAAGACATCCCATGAGGTCCTCTGCTACCCCTCTTCGTCCGCGATGAGTGGGGCCCATGAAATTCGCGGACGAGAAACAGGGAGTACATGAACGAGGGAGACAGATTCGGCCTTTGGCGACAACCTTGACGCCATTCACGATGCTGTAGCCGTGGGATTGCCAGAACTCAATATCGGAGGGCGGGGGAGGCGGAAGCCTGTAAACTAGGCAAATCGACATCTGGTAAGACAGCACGTACCATGTGACTGCGAGGGAGGGACCAAAAACAGGTGTTTCCGGAAAGGGGACGGGCTACCAGATGAAGCAGCCTGCTTAGCCATGCGGTCAGCAAGGGAATTACCACGGGCCTCGTCCGTTTTGTCATGAGAATGAGCCTTAGTTTTGACAATGGCTAAAGATCTCGGCAGAGAACAGGAAGCAATCAGATCCTGTACAAGGGTTTGATGCGAAATGGGCTTACCATCGGCACCCACGAAGCCTCTAGACTCCCAAATGCGACCCATGTCATGGGCTACACCAAAGGCGTAACGAGAGTCAGTGTAGATAGTCACGTCGTGGTCCTGTGAGATCACACACGCACGGGTTAATGCATACAGTTCAGCAGCCTGAGCGGAAGAGAAGGGCAAGGAGAAAGCCTCTATCACAACATCAGGTAAACGACAAACAGAATAACCACACAAGAAAATACCATTTGCAGGCTTAGAACAGGAACCATCGACAAAGAGAACATCTCCTGTTGGGAGAGGGAGAGAAGACAGATCAGCTCTGATGCTGGTTTCGTGCACAATGGAAGACATGCAATCGTGATCAGTGTCATCAGTAATTGGTTCACAGTCATCCTGCGCGTTTATAAGGCGCTGCAGGGCATGCGCATGCGTGTCATGTGAGGACGTCGATTTTATAGTCAAGTTTTCGGTGCCCGGTGAGATGGCCTCATAACCTGATCGGCGCCGAGCGGACAGGTGTCGTGTACTTAAATGACGTAAAATGTGCGTTACCTGGTGGGAAGTGTGAAGTATCAAAGGGTGCGACAGGACAATTTTCTGAGCATCCGTCACCATCGACGCACAGGCGGCGACAGCACGCGGACATGAGGGCAAACCTTGTGCCACGGTGTCTAAAGTTTTAGAGAGATACGCACATGGGCGTAGACCACCTCCGTGCCGCTGTGCCGGGACGGCGGCCGCAGAGCCTAGTTGCTGTGTGACCCACAAGTGAAAAGGCAGGTCATAGTTGGGCAGGCCTAGTGCAGGGGCAACACACAGGGCCCGCTTCAGTTCAGAAAAGGCATTGTTCATGTCATGAGTCCAGACCAGAGGTTCTGTCAGAGGATCATTGTGGCGAATGGCGGAGCGCAGGCATTTGTCATAGTATGAGCAGTCGGGTATCCGTTGCCTACAATAGTTCATCGGTCCCAGGAAGGCCATAGACGCGTGCTTTGTCGCAGGGCGTTCAGTGTTGACGATAACTTGTATTCGGTCTCGTGTCAGACGGCGACAACCTTGGGAGAGTTCGTGTCCCAGATACTGAACGGAGGGAAGGCAGCATTGGAGCTTGGAACGAGATACCTTGAAACCCTTTTCAGCCAGTCTCTGCAACAGAATGATAGTGGCTTCTCTGCAGGTGGGCTCATCAACAGCAGAGACGAGAAGGTCGTCAGCGTACTGCAACACAACAGAGCTAGGGGGAATGGTCAGGTCCCGTAACGCATCTCGGACAGCAGCGGCAGACACTGCAGGTGAATCAATGTACCCCTGAGGGAGTCTTGTCCATGTGTACTGTCGGCCCCTGTGCGTGAAGGCGAACAGAGGCTGTGTCTGCTTTCCAACAGGAATGCTGAAAAAGGCAGAACATGAGTCAATCACAGAGAAACAACAATGATCGTGAGGAACCGAAGCGATTATAGAAGGCACATCTGGCACTATTGGAGCAACTGGAATAACAATGGAGTTAATTTTTCTGAGGTCTTGTGTGAAGCGCCATGAGCCATCGGGCTTCGGGACGGGATTAACTGGTGTGTTGTATGGACTTGTGCACGGAACCACCACGCCTTGCTGTAGAAGGGAAGAAAGAACACAGTTCAATACCGCAGCTGTTAGCTGGTGTCAAGGGGTATTGTCGAATGTATACAGGATCAGTGTGTTTAATAGTGGCCTCATAGGAAGGAAAAGGAAAAACAAAACCCCACATCATCCCTATGATCAGCCCACAGAGTAAGCGGTAACTGTTGTTAGTTAGAAAAACAGAGTGTTAGAAACGGAAAAATACACTTCCTCAATAATCCTCTTCGAGAGAGATGACAGAGAGAGAGAGCAGTAAAGGAGGGGTGACATACATCAGGCACACACACAGTCAATCTGGGGAACCACTGAAAGTCAGAGATAAATTTAGGCTACTCATAAGATCCCTTCCCAGTAAAGAAAAAGGGGGCAATCGGGCATGTACACAAAAGAATGCAATCAGGTACAAAGAAGGGTCATCAGGGCAAGTTACAGGCAGTGGGGGCGTAAAATAAGAGTCAAAAGGAAAACCCCGTCAATTCCCACAGAGCTAACCGACCGTGAAGAAAGAGCACCCCCGGAAGATTGTCCCAAGGAGGACATGGTAAAGCACCAGTGTCCAACAGGAAACGGATATTCAGTTTCTCCCACAGACAACATGAAAATAGGCAGGTCTCTGTTAGCTGGGGAAAGTGAACGAGAGGTTTTCAAATGCTAATGGTCGGGGGCTCCTTACTCTGTAGGCACCCCTAGTAACCCTGATAGGGTCTCTCAGGGCCCGGTGGACGGGGGCACGGTGTTGTGTCGGTTTTGCCATTGTTGCGGAGGTGGTGGAAATAGTGGCTGTTGTTGTCCACTGTGCTGACGGCCCCTCAGTATGGCCTGAGGCCTCATTTCTCTGTTTCCTTTCTCTACACTCACGTATCCAATGACCTTCCCTTACCACAATAATGACCACTTCCCTTTCTTTCTTTGGCCCTGGCCATCCCGGTCACGGCCTCTATATTCTGCGGTTCACTTCCTGCTACACTCAAAACATGCCTTATTGCCTGCTTTGGTTTCGAACAAACCGTCAGCCTTCAGTGTACGCAATTTCTTAGCAGCATCCTCAATCTTCAGATTTAGATCGATCACTAAACTGGAATTTTGAGCGCTGTTTGCACTTCAGGGCGACAATTAGCCAGAAAAGTACATAGGAAAGTGGATTAGGGTCTTCTCCTTTAGTTCCATGCCACCTAGGTTGACTCCCACACCTCGGAGAACCGATTCCAAAAAAGTAGTGGTGGTCTCGGCCTTTTCCTGCTTACAGTTAGGGTAACTTGAGACAGGTCCCTACTGGCCTCTTTAGAAGCCCAACAAATATTTTTTCAAACTGATCGCTCAAAAGTGGGCAGCGTATCTGGCTGGCTCCAGATTATAAAATCGGCGCTCAAACTTATAGTTGTCTTTTCTTACACCCTTCTGCCCCTTTCCACCAGTTTTTCTTTGACCTCCTCCACTTTGGGTTCATCTGTCTCCGGCTTCAACCAAAGGGACTTGATTTTATCAAGTCGGCTTCATCATAACTATCGCCTAGCTTATTCTGCAAGATTTAAAACGATAGTCAGCTCCGCGAGCTGGCAGCTGCGAGAGAGTTTAATCAGGGCATCCACGAAAGGGAGCGCATTATAGGGGATGGTAGAAGATTAATGATATCCTTCAGCGTGGAAGGATTCGGTGGTGATATTTTGTCCCCTCGTGGGACAAACGTTTCCAGACAGCGGCCACATTAGTAAGTGGCTTCAGAATCAGAGTCCTCCTCGGAATTGAGCTGACCCCTGAGGGCTTTTTTCCTCTGCACGGGGGTTTTTGGTTTTGTGGCCGACTCTGGGCCACTTGGTTTCGGCCTCCGATTTATTCTCAATGATTTTAGTTTGTTTTTGGTAATCTGCATAGCAGCTAGTAAGGGTGCCTGTGGTGCCGTTGGCGACGGGGGGTCGTGCGGCGGCGGATGAGGCCAATTTTTTAGGCATAGTCTGTGCCTCAGCGGACTTAACTGAGGCAAGGGAACCTGGTTTTGGGAATTCCCTTCAAAACTTTCTTGGGCGTATTAAAGGTTGTGATAACTATCCAAGGTCTTTTTCATTCCATACCTTGACGATATCCCTCGCACATATAGTCATAATACCATTCAGGGTCCCCCATCCCCTCAAAGATCATTCTATGCGCTGACTGTAAGTACCATGGATCAAAGGTGCCCTCCCTAGGGTAAGGGCGAAATTGTGGACTGCCCTCAGTCCAACCTGCCAAATTCTCCAGCCAAGGGCTGACATAAAAACCCAATCCACAACGAAACATCCAATCTCGGGGACTTTCCCCGGAATCAGGCTTAGGGTAAGAACCACCCATACTCACACCTCAGTATATTATACACAATCAATCAATCAATCAATACGGAAGGACCGGCACAGGTATTTATACGTCTTCTCTAGTGTCTAAACTAGCAATGAGTATCAGGTATATAATCCCTGAAGGATCTACAAATCATCGAGTGATACCGCCAGCCAGGTAGTCAAACAAATCATGTCTTACCTGACCAGAAGTATCACGTCGGGGTCACCAAGAAACTGTTAGATAGTTATTCGAGCCTCGTCCTATCTGACTTCCCCTGTGCAGATCCCGTCCGGTCAGCGCTGGGAGGTCAGTGAAGAAACCACAACCAAGCTATAGCAGCAGCGGGTTTATTCAAAGAGCTCGATGCACATAAAATGCATGGTTTTTTTAAACATTCCAAAGGAGGGAAAAAGAAGGGGAGGCCCCCTGCAAAAGAGTACTTTGTTCATACCAGAGCCAAAAAGAAAGAGAGTAGCTATCAGCGAGGTCAAGCGGGGGAGCATCATGTGCTGGCAGTTATGTTATTTCAACATTTAGTACATAGGATAAAGAGGCCATGCGATTTGGCAAAGAACATTCTGTACAAATAACAAGTTCAACATTGTCCATGATTTTTCCACTAGTCAGCAAAGGGTTATAAGCGGACAGACTATATGAAGGATAATTATTCTTACACTATTGTTTGAGCAGATAGTTGATTAATAGAACATGATTGAACTACTGATATTAACTGTAGCATGAAACTCCAGTAGCACCTACTATAGCAGCATATTTTGAAAGGAGAGAAGCAGAAGACAACGCAGTCAAGGGGATCAAATGAGACATCAGCAACCCACCTCCCCAGCAATCAACAAACCTGAGTGATCGCACTTGAGAGGCAAGAAGACAGCAACCAAACATCCCAGATCACCACAAGTCTCATTGATTATGAACCTCTGGCTATGTCTTTAGTCTTGCGCAAGAATGCACAACTCAAGATCAAGAGGACCGAAGCCCAGCTCAGCCAGACAGGCCATCAGACACTCGTGGCCAAAGGCATGACAAGGCAGGCAGGCAGGCCAGGCATGACCCCAGACTCCGGCCCAGGAACCCAAGCCACACATCCCAGTCTAAGGGTGTACTGACACTAGGCACTTCGAACCCTGCTCGGGCGTGGTTCGTTTGGCTAGTGTGAGTGCTCCCATTCATGAATCGTGCTCCAGCATGCTTTACTGATCACATACGCACTCACACAGCACAGTACACTTCATTGTTGTACATACAGTGGGGCAAAAAAGTATTTAGTCAGCCACTGATTGTGTAAGTTATTCTACTTAGAAAGATGAGAGAGGTCTGTAATTTTCATCATAGGTACACTTCAACTATGAGAGACAAAATGAGAAAACAAATCCAGCAAATCACATTGTAGGATTTTTAAAGACTACTTTGTAACATAACCTTTGTTGGCAGTGATAGAGGTCAAATGTTTCCTGTAAGTGTTCACCAGGTTTGCACACACTGTAGCTGGTATTTTGACCCATTCTTCCATGCAAATCTTCTCTAGAGCAGTGATGTTTTGGGGCAACATGTACTTTCAACTGCCTCCACAAATTTCTTATGGGGTTTAAGTCTGGAGACTGGCTAGGACACTCCAGGGCCTTGAAATGCTATTTTCGGAGCCACTCCTTTGTTGCCTGAGCGGTGTGTTTTGGATCATTGTCATGCTGGATGACCCAGCCACGTTCCATCTTTTATGCTATCACTGATGGAAGGAGGTTTTGGCCTAAAATCTCACGATACATGGCCCTGTTCATTCTTCTATTAACTCAGATCAGTCGTTCTGTCCCCTTTGCAGAAAAACAACCCCAAAGCATGATGTTTCCACCCCCATCATTCACAGTAGGTATGGTGCAATTCAGCATTTTTCTTCCTCCAAACATGGCGAGTTGAGTTTTTACCAAAAGTTCTATTTTGGTTTACTCTGACCACATGATATTCTCCCAGTCCTCTTCTGGATCATCCATATGCTCTCTGGAAAACTTCAGATGGGCCTGGACGTGTACTGGCTTAAGCGGTGGAACACACCTGGCACTGCAGGATCTGAGTCCCTCTCGACGTAGTGTGTTACTGATGGTAGCCTTGTTACTTTAGTCACAGCTCTCTGCAGGTCATTCATCAGGTCCCTCCGTGTAGTTCTGGGATTTTTGCTCACCATTTCTCATGGTCATTGTGACCCCACAGGATGAGATGTTGCGTGGGGCCCCAGATCGAGTGAGATTATCAATGGTTTTGTATATCTTACAATTGCTCCCACAGTTTATTTATTCACACCAACCTGCTTACCTATTGTAGATTCACTCTTCCCAGCCTGCTGCAGGTCTACAATTTTCTTTCTGGTGTCCTTCAACAGCTCTTTGTTCTTGGCCATGGTTGAGTTTGGAGTCTGACTGTTTGAGGCTGTGGACAGGTGTCTTTTATACAAATAACGATGTCAAACAGGTGCCATTAATACAGGTAATGAGTGGAGGACAGAAGAGCTTCTTAAAGAAGTTACAGGTCTTTGAGAGCCAGAAATCTTGCTTGCTTGTCGCTGACCAAATTTTTCGTCATGATTTATGATTAAATTCTTAAAAAATCCTATAATGTGATGTCCTGGATTTTTTTTCTCATTTTGTCTCTCATAGTTGAAGTGTATCTATGATGAAAATTACAGACCTCTCTCATCTTTCTAAGTAGGAGAACTTGCACAATCAGTGGTTGGCTAAATACTTTTTTGCCCCACTGTATGTGATCGGGTAATCGCATTCTTCTGCTTATACTTAGACATGTTAGAGAACATGTAGTGGCTTTATAATACTGGGTATTATGTGCAATCGTTTTTTTATTTGAGTGTAAATTTGTATACAAGGTTTGGATTATTTTATCTTACATTACTTACATTATTTTGTTGATCACAGGCTCCGTGGTGTAGCAGTAGCGTTCCCGCCCCCGAGAGCCGTGATACTGGGATCGAATCCCACTGCTGACAGTCTTCAGCATACACACGTACACTTAGTGTGTGTGATGCTTAGTTTATCTATTATCCTTTTTGTGGGGGTTCAGCCCCTATTTTTCCCACGCTTTGGGTCTGTTATTTGTTCTTTTTTTCGGTGTGTCCCCTAGGCTGACGTCAGGCAGTTCGTGGCTTCCTGCGAGGTTTGTGCCCGCAACAAGACCCCCTGCAGGAGGCCCCCTGGCCTTCTTCAGCCTCTTCCTGTTCCCGCACGCCCGTGGTCGAACATCTCCCTGGTCATGGGAGAAAAGAGCGTCCTACGCGCCGGCCTACGGCGCTCTCTCTGCTATTTTTGCATGTCGCTAACACGAAGCCTCTCTTACGTCGTTACCTCGCTCTTTTGCCAGTTAAGGACAGTGGTGGCCCCGTCTCGTCAAGGAGGCGGGATCTCGTAAAGCCAAAAGACTTGAGGTAAATTGTTAGAGCCATAGTTGGTAGCAAAGGGAAAGTTTGGTAACGTCGTTTACCTTCTTCCACACGCTTCCTCCGAGCCCGTTATCCTCGCTCGCTCCGATCGCTTCCTCATAGGAGCCCGCAGCATATTTCCCTTGTCAGATAGTGGCCCCTGCATTATCCTTCTCTGTCTGTATCCTCGGTTTGGTAGGAGACGAGTTTCGTCTCTTTCTTCCCGGCTTCCCGAACGCACAGGCTGCGTTTCTGCATACGCACAGCTCGTGCTGGTCCTGCTTGAGTCCGTCGGCCCTCTACGCATGCGCGGCCAGCTCCACTCTCACGAACGCACACACGTAGCGCCGTCTCATTACACAGACACACTTATAGCGCTCTCGCTCTCCCTTCTCCCTCACGTGCTAAATACAGCGCTGGGAGTTTATTCTGAACGGGTTATTACCCTATCCTTTGTTTTTTGTGCGTTCAGCGATTTTATTGATAATTACTTCTGTTTGAGTGCACCTGTATTGCGCCTTTTTCGTCTGCCCTTATCCTTAAGGCCCCCTCTGATCTTTTGTTGATCACAGGCTCCGTGGTGTAGCAGTAGCGTTCCCGCCGCCGAGAGCCGTGATACTGGGATCGAATCCCACCGCTGACAGTCTTCAGCATACACACGCACACTTAGTGTGTGTGATCCTTAGTTTATCTATTATCCTTTTTGGGGGGGTTCAGCCCCTATTTTTCCCGCGCTTTCGCGGTGTCTCTCGCACTTGGGTCCATTATTTGTTCTTTTTTTCGGTGTGCCCCCTAGGCCCCCCGTAACAGTCTCACCAAGAGAGAGAGTTTATTTATATATAAGATGGAGAATCATTCATAATAAACTTTTAATGAATAATAAAAAAAAATAAACACTGATGGGTTTTCCAAAACATTTGTAATTCTAGGTACTTCATAACATCACACTTAAGTGTGAAATTTTAACATTTACAAGCATTTTCTGAAACCCTTAATAACTCATGCAGTACTTGTTTGTAAGTTAAAGACTATTCTGACTCGTAACTGAATTTCCTTCCTTGGTGTTCACATGCAGTTCTACCTCAGAAACGATAGAGGCTGCTACTTTTTCAGAAAATACTCTAAATGATGCATTGGTTCTGTGAACTAGTCCATTAAATGATATATGTAATGTCCATATGTAAGTATTTCTCAGTCTATTTATCAGGAAAGGAATCAGAAAAAACAGCTTCTCTAGGCTACAGTGGCAAATATTTGGTGTGACCTCCCTGTACATTTGAGCAATAGCAACATCTGTCAGCTTCATGGGAATGCCAAGTTGACCCTTCAGTCCAAAGAAGCTTGATCAAGAATGGTCTTTTTTGGAAGGGCAGACGCCAAGGAACCTGTTTTTATTGGAGGCTGATTTTACCATCTTAACATTGGAACAATAAAATGATTCTTATGTAGTAAATAAATATCAATCCTTTTGTTTGGATTATGTCAAGATAATGTGTCATTCTTTAAAGCAAAGACTCAATGTTGGCTACAACTGAGCATAGCCTATATAGAAGTCAAATATTTTATATTTATATGCCAAGTGTCTTAGCAAGACCGCTATTAACAGGTATTAGTTGGTAATGCTATGTTGTGGTAATGACACTTTCCAAATTTCAGGGAAAAAAGATGCTAGGTCATGGACTTGCTTAATTTGCTAAAGTTAATCAACAGCTAGTATAAGGTACACTTTAAATACTTATAAATAATGTGAACATTTTTTTTAATAAAATGCTACTGTAATGGCATAATTGGTAATGATGCTGAATAAACTTACTCTGTGAACAGGAGGAATAAGTGATTAAATTATCCATGCTTGAGTGTTCAGCAACACAGAGCTGGAGTTGAGTGCCTAATGTTCATTAACATGGACAACACCACAAATATGATCAAATATGAATGGCTGGATTAGACTTCAGTGTTTTGTGCAGAGACTTCACCTTGATATTAGTAAGTGCTTATTTTAATTTCATAAATTTTTCATCTGCCTAAGCAATGACATCAGAAAAAAATCATGAAATCGTTATTTGATTTACAAGTGGTGAGCTCAGTGGACTGTGCTTACATTCTTTGATTTTCATATTTTGGTTGTATTGGTCCTGTGATATTGACCTTTAGCTATAGCAAGTTTATACTAATACCTGAAAGTATGTATATATATATATATATATATATTTCTTTTTTTTTATTTATGTTTCTATTATTTACTTATGTTTGTATTTGTATTATTGCTGATTGTTCGGGAAATACAACCTTACATTGCACAAAATGCTTGCACTATTAAGTTGTATTTGTGTCTTATTTAATATAGGAGGTGTTGATCTGTTTTTGAATAAACCTGCAATACATATTAAATAACTGCTGGAGTTATTCTTGTTTCATTACACAGTGAAAACAAACTATTCATTTTCAAGTTTTGAATGTGCTTCTGTTCACAGACAGTGTGATTTTAATCTTAATTTTTCATATTTCACATTTCATGTATTTGTCACTTTTTGTTTGTTTGTTTATATTGTGCATCCCTAATGCACACTTACATAGTTGTTCATTTGTCGGATGTCATATCTTCGTCACAGTGTTGAACAGTGTTATCAGACACCACACGTCTCCACATATCAGGCAGGCCTAATGGGTAGCATTACAGCCTCACACTATGAAGGTCTCTAGGTCACTTCTGAACATAAGTGTATATGCTATAGTGTTTCATTTTGTTCCAGGGTTTAAATCACTTCATTCACGTGTACCAAACAATTAATTTCTTATAATAATAATAATAATTTAATTACTTATGGGTTATTATTTTTTTGTGTTTAACTATTTTACTATTTTAAAAACTTGTGGTGTAATAATGAGAAAGTGTATGTAAATTGGTGGTTAAACAGGGTCAACAAAAGTACTTAAAACTCATTCGTAACTTTGGAGACTAAGAAGGCTTTTGGTAAACACTCATAAATTTGCGTTCTTAAAGTTCGTAATTCACTAAAAATAATCAATATCAGGAAACATACCCCAGATTATATATACTCAAGCCAGGTCAATATTTTTTCAGGTCAATATCAGACTACAAATAAGCATCAAGTTATCTTAAAACAAACCTTAAGTAGAAAAGCAATACAGATTGAAAGAGTGGATTGTGTTATGTGAGAATGTGATGAAAGACTGATAGACATTGTGTACGTAGCATTAATTGTTATTGTAAAAAGCTGAGAATACTGAAGAGCCTCCAGCTGTAGAATGAATAGAGATGGTAGTGTAATATTCATTAGCAATTATGATGAGAGACCAAGAGAGAGACAAACCAAAGAGAAAGGAGCAGGAGTTAAGTGAGAATAGAGGTATTTGCAGGTTATTTACTATATATTTAGTCTCCCCCATGTGCATGTGTCACCTCATTTAAAAATTTTCTGTTTTAGTCTTGCCAAAGTAGAAGTACAATAATTTGCACTAAGAATGTAGTACTGTAGATAAAAACACGATAAACACAGCCGAGTCACGACTGAGCAAGTACTATTGTGAACTTGAATTACTGAATCACTGTGTACTGAATTGAGAATCATGAATCACGTTTCAGCTGAAATGAGTCCCGCAGCTCGACTCGTACAAGTTTAAGCAAGTGCATTGAGAACTGAGCAAATGGTGAGAACCAAGACAAATTTTTCTAGTCAAAATGCGTCGAGAAGAAGAGTTTTTGTTATGCCACTGTATAATGAAAACCTCATGAAGACTAGTTTAATTGCCATAATACATATTTTAAATTGACATTTTCTAAAGCCTAATTACATACACTGGTGCTTGGAAGTTGGTGAATCCTTTTTTTATATTTCTGCTTAAATATGACCTAAAAAATCTTCAGATGTTCATCATTCAAGTCTTGAAAGTAGATATAGAACCCTATTAAATACAGTGTTCAAAAATATACTTGGACATTTCATTATTGATGCAAAAAATCCAATATTACATATGTGTGAGTGGTAAAAGTATGTGAACCTCTAGGATTTGCAGTGATTTTGAATATGAAATGGAGTCTGGGATGACAATCAGTTGTGAGTGGGTGCCCTGTTGTATTTGAATACCAAGGATCTCTGAAAGTTTGATCTTTTTGTTTGTGCAACTGTATAATGGCATGAACAAAGTCTTATGAACAAAGTCTTATGATAAAAGAAGAGGAGTTGTTGATGCTTCACATGCTGGAAAAGGTTACAAAACCATATCTCAAGAGTTTGGACTAATACACAGACAGATTGTGTATAAATTGAGGAAACTAAAGATTACTATTACTCTCTAAGAGTCTACAAGGTCATATAATCATCTGCAAGGCTACAAAGGAACACAGAGTGAATTCTAAGTACTTAAAGACCTCTCTCACACTGTCTAATGTCCACCTTCAGAAGAACACTGAACAACAATGATGTGCATTGGCAGGGTTGCAAGGAGAAGGCTATTGATCTCTAAAAAATAACATTGTTGCAGTTTGTTTTGTTATGTGTAGAGAAAGGAAAATGCTTCATTCCAGCATAAGAACCTTATGCCATCTGTGAAACATGGTGGTGGTAGTAGTATTATTGCTTGGGCCGATTTTGCTGGACCAGGAAGGTTTACCATCACCGATGGAGCAATATATTCTGAAAATAGCAGGACTGAAAATATCAGGATAATATCTGCCTGTGAATTGCATCTCAAGAGATAGTGGTGCAAGTGCAGCAAGACAATCATTCTACCAAACCAAACCATTCTAAGCACACATTCTACCAAAAATGATTTAAGAAGAATAAACTTAATGTTTTGTAATATGCAAGTCATAGTACTGACCATAATAACATTGAATGTTGTGGAACGGCCTGAAATGAGCAGTTTATGTGAGGAAATTTGTCATCAGGACTAAATTTGTCAACTGAGGAATTTTGTCAACTGCTGAAGCAGTTCTTGACAAAACAACAGCTATGAGAAACATATTATTGCAGTTACTGCTGAACAAGGAGGTCACACCAGACTGAACGGTGAGGGTTGCATAGTTTTGCCACTCACAGAAATGTTACATTTTTTGGGGGGGAATTACTAAATGACACAGTATAATATGCTCCTCGGACAAAAAAAAATAGTCACCCTACATATTTAACTGGTAGTGGTAGTAAAGGCCATAGTGTGAAGGAAGCAGCTGAATTTGCAGGTTTATCGAATTGTATGGTCATGTGAGTCAACCAGCAGTGGCAAAAATCCCAGACTACAAGAAATTCTTGTCAGAATTATGTCAGAAAGACGAAATTTATGGACAGAGACTGATTAAAATCACTTTGCTTCCGGGTAAGAATTGGTTCTAGAGGTCAATGCAGAAAGAACACTCCTCAGTTAACTGCATATCATGAACATATGGAACAGGTGGCCCCAGGAAGCCTTCAATGAGGACTGCGTGCTATGTGTAGTTGCTGGAGCTGGGTTCTGTGCTGGAGGAGGTTCTCTGATGTTCTGGAACCATTGTAATTATGTGGAACTGGGTCCTTTGGTTGTGGTGACAGTAAATTTGAACCACCATGCCACAAACATGTTTTGTTTTTTTGCTTTTTATCTTACTGAGAAACATAACATTACTATTCCTATATTCTAAGATGACAATTCTCGCAATCACGGGGCTGCAAATGTGACTGATTGCCATTCAGGAGCAGTCAGACATCTGGACTGGCCACCAAAATCCCCAGATACAGTGATGTGAAAAAGTGTTTTCCCTCTTCCTGATTTCCTGGGTTTTTTTTTTTGCATGTTGTTCACACGTAAGTGTTTCGGAACATCAGACCAATTTAAATATTAGTCAAAGACAACACAAGTAAACACAAAATGCAGTTTTTAAATGAAGGTGTTTATTATTAAGGAGAACAAAATCCAAACCTACATGGCCCTGTGTGAAAAAGTGATTGCTCCTTAAACCTAATAACTGGTTGGGCCACCCTTAGCAGCAACAACTGTAACCAAGCGTTTGCGATAACTTGCAATGAGTCTTACAGCATTGTGGAGGATTTTGGCCCACTCATCTTTGCAGAGTTGATATAATTCAGCCACATGGGAGGGTTTTTGAGCATGGACGGCTTTTTTCAGGTCATGTCACAGCATCTCAATAGGATTCAGGTCAGGACTTTGACTAGACCACTCCAAAGTTTTCATTTTGTTTTTCTTCACCCATTCTGAGGTGGACTTGCTGGTGTGTTTTGGATCATTGTCCTGCTGCAGAACCCAAGTTCGTATCAGATTTACGTCATGAACAGATGGTTGGACATTCTCCTTTTTTTGGTAGACAGCAGAATTCATGGTTAATAGATATCAGTAGATATCACAGCAAGTCTTCCAGGTCCTAAAGCAGCATAACAGCCCCAGCCCATCACATTACCACCAACATATTTTACTGTTGGTATAATGGTCTTTTTCTGAAATGCTGTGTTACTTTTACTCCAGATGTAATGGGTCACACACCTTCCAAATTGTTCAGCTTGTCTTGTCAGTCCACAGAATGTTTTCCCAAAAGTCTTGGGAATCATCAAGATGTGTTCTGGAAATATTGTGACAAGCTTTAATGTTTTTTTTTCCTCAGCAGTGGTTTTTGTCTTTCAACTCTGCCATGCAGGTCATTTTTGCCCAGTCTTTTTCTTATGGAGTTTCCTGCAGTTCTTTGGATGTTGTTGTGGGGTCTCCTGGGGTTATTTTGGTCGACCGGCCACTCCTGGGAAGGCTCACCACTGTTCCATGTCTTCAGCATTTGTGGATAGTGGCTCTCACTGTGGTTCGCTGGTGTTCCAAAGCTTTAGAAATGGCTTTATAACCCTTTAATGGATCTCAATTACTTTCTTTATCAATTGTTCCTGAATTCCTTTGGATCTCGGCATGATGTGTAGCTTTTAAGGATCTTTTGGAGTACTTCACTTTGTCAGGTCCTTTTAAAGTGTTGTCCTGATTGAAAACAGGTGTGCCAATAATCAGACCTGGGTGTGGCTAGAGACAGTGAACTCAGGTGTGATAAACGATAGTTATGTTTTAACAAGGAGGGGGCAATCACTTTTTCACACAGGGCCATGTAGGTTTGGATTTTTTTTTCTCCCTTAGTAATAAACACCTTCATTTCAAAACTGCATTTTGTGTTTGACTAATATTTAAATTGGTTTGATGTTCCGAAACACTTAAGGGTGACAAACATGCAAAAAAAAATAGGATATCAGGAAAGGGCAAACACTTTTTCACACCACTGTATGAACAAGTAAGATGTAGTGTTACACAGTATACTGATACTAGTAAAGTATCGCAGTACCTTGCCATTAAATTTTGTAGGACACCTTATTTTATTAGTATCAGTACCTTTTTTAAAAATGACTGAAATTGTCTGCAGTTGCATTGATGTACCACTCAGTGGCAGTGTGTGTGCACTGCACGCTCATATATCTCTATATATGTTCACACTAGTAACGGTAAGTTTACCTTAACTTCCAAACAGCAAAAAAATCGGTCACAAGTAGGTCATCAATACCAATTCTAATCAGTTTAAACTCAGGAGACTCAGCAATGGTAATTATGGCATGTATAATTACAATAATTATTTCTATTGCTAGACAATGTACCCAGTAGAAACTATTTAACTAGATCTGTCTGCAAATCCGAAGTTAACTAACCTGTCAAAGAAATCCCATAAACTCAACGATAGAGAGGATGTCAGATTACTGCTCAGTGTAAAAGCCTTAATAACAATGTGACCTTTCTAATCAGATTATTAATAGTATAAATTAATAAAAAACAAAGCATTTTAAGTTCCATGTTCTATCATCTATTATTTAATTTCTTTCCCTGATGCTTTAGGTTTTTGCTGTGGTAACATTACAATATCGGTATCGTGATACTACAGGCAGGTATTATATCAAAGTCATAATTTTGGTATCGTGACAACACTAATTCTGAGTAAATTGTAGAAGTTGTTGTCCATGAAAATCCCTGGGGAGGATCCATGCTTTCATGTTGTGATTGCTAAATTCTGACCCTACTATCCGAATGTTGCAACAGAATTCTAGACTCATTAGACCAGGAAACACTTTTCTAATATTCTATTGTCCAATTTTGGTGAGGCCGTACAAATTGCTCGGTTGCTTGTTCTTAGCTGGTTTGATGTGTTGTGCATTTGGAGATGTTGTTCTGCATCTCTCGATTGTAATTGATGGTTATTTGAGTTACTTTTGCCTTTCTATCAGCTCAAACCAGTCTGCCCATTGTGGCATCAAGATGTCATTTTTGCCCAAAGAAGTGTTGCTTATTGGATATTTTCTTTTTTGGTCCATTCTCTAAACCCTAGACATTCTGATGCTCAGTTTGAACTTCAGCGGTCTTCTTGACCATGATTATGAATAATCGATTCTTAGATGCATCGCAATGTGGACTTGGACGATTCTGCATCAATTCACAAATGTGTGAAATAGATTTTTTAAAATGTTAATTAATAACATGTTGTAACAATTAATAAAATGTTGATGCAATGCCGAATACGGAACTTGGAAGTCCAGCGCCACCTGAACGGTCTGTAACGTGCACATAACACAGACACAACAAGGTGGTGTGCACAGATTCGACAGAACAAGCAACATCAAAGCTTCCACCCAACAGGATGAAAACTGTTAAACCCTTATCCATTTCAGGGTTGCGGTGACAGCAGAGCAAGCATAGAAGCCCAGGCATCTGTCCCCCGCAACTTCTACCAGCTCATCCTGGGGGATCCCCAGCCGCTCCCAGGCCAGCTGATATAATCCCTCCAGCGAGTCTGGTGTCTACCCTGGGGCCTATTCCCATTTGGCCGTGCCTGGTACACCTTTAGTGGGAGTACAAGGCACAACCCTAATGGCGTCCAACATCTACACTTGACTTGCTGCCAAGTACGCAACTCAAACTCAGAGTACCAAGGGAGTATACCAAGTCCCACAGGGAGTGTATAAGGGAACATGGTCATGTATCTTCTCCAAATCCACAAATTATGTGTAGATGTACATTTACATTTAGCAGACGCTCTTATCCAGAGTGACTTGCAACTTGTGCAATCTTACAGTCCAAGCAATTCAAGTTTTGGGCAGAGGTGGGATTTGAACCCTGGACCTTCTGGTCCGTAGTCCAGTACCTTAACCGCTAGGCCACCACACTCTGCCCATGCCCACGTGAAGTGTTGGTCCACCGTTCCATGACCAGAACGAAATCCGCATTGTTCCGACTGTATCCAAGGTTCAACTATAGGAAGAATTCTCCTTTCCAATACCCTGGCATACTTTCCCAAGGAGGCTGACAAGCGTAATGCCCTGATAATTCGCACATACTCTTCAGTCCCTTTTTTTAAAAACTGGGAGCCTTTAGTAATTCTGGGTGAATGTCATCCAGTCCAGGAGCCTTGCCACTGCTGAGCCTTCCAACTACCTCAGTGACTTCAGCCAAGGAAATGGAGTCCGACACTCCAGACGCCTCTGGCCCTTCTGCAAAAGTTTCCTTTGGATTTAGAAGATCCTCAATATCCTCAAAATACTCCTTTCAATGCCTGACAGTACTCTCAGTCGAGTTCAGAGTTTCACCATCCTTGCTGAGCACAGTCTGGACAGTAACCCCCCTCCCCTCCCTTCTCTCCCATCATGAGCTGTCGGGGCATTTTCCAAAATCTCTTTGAGACTGCCCAAAAGTCATTCTTCATGGCCTTTTCAGACTCCTCCCACACTCGTGATTTAGCTTTAGCAACTGCCAAAGCGGTGTCCGTTTTGGTATATCGGTACCCATCTGCTGAATCAGGAGTTCCCCGAGCTAGCCAAGCTCGAAAAGTCTTCTTTCACTTGTCAATTTCCCTCACCTCTGGCATCCACCACCGGGTTCTTGGGTTGCCACCGTAACGGACACCAACAAGCTTTTAACCACAACTATAAGCAACCGCTTCCAACATTTTGGGCCTTGAACATGGTCCATTCAGACTCCATGTCCCCTTCATCCTCATAAACATGTGAGAAGTGCTCTCAGAGATGGGAGTTGAAGTCAGTCTGGACAAAGTCTTCTGCCTTCTCCAGCAAAACCTCACTACACATGTGGACCAATCAGGTCTGTCCATCAATTTCCCCAGCCATCTGATCCAACTCACCACCAGATGGTGATCGGTTGACAGCTCAGTACCTCTCTTCATTTGAGTGTCCAGAACATATGGCCTCAGGTCAGAAAGACGTGACCACAAAATGTTGATCAGTTGCAGACATGAGTTTTGAAGTCTCCCAGCAAAATGATGCAGCCAGTGCTTGGAATCCTCTCCACGAACTCCAACCTCTTACTCTGATCTGCTGTTGGGTGCACACCCAACAGTCAGTTTTCCTCTCTGCAATGCGAAGACACACTGAGGCAGCCCTCTCCTTTACTGGGACAAACTCTTGACTGTACAGATGCCACCTGGGGACTTGTGTGTATCCCCACACCCATCTTATGCACCTCTCAACCTGTGCAACTCCTAAATTTCCTTCCCCTATCAAGGAATCTGGTTCCAGAGCCCACACTGGAGAGAACGCTGAGAGAACTGACGCGAGGATTGCGAGTATCTGGCAACCCAGACTGATTCTCCGCGGTTGCACACAGGACACACGCCGTTTCATAGCTGTTAGCAGCTTATTACTTTTGAACTATTTTAATTCCCGATCGCATCTTTATCATATATAATCGTGTATATATATAGTAGGTTTTTACAACATCTTAATTATTTTATTCTCGTACCGGCAGATTATATTTTTTTGCCGCTAATCGTTATTTAGTAACTTTACAGGTATACCGGCTTGTGTTTGTAGACATTAGCTAATTTACCAGAGTTGCGTCTTCTTTCGCAGTAGTGTGTGTTTTTATAACTTTTTTACAGTCTTCTCCCACCACCTTTCTGAGA
Source organism: Ancistrus triradiatus (assembly GCA_025084515.1). NCBI lineage: Eukaryota > Metazoa > Chordata > Actinopteri > Siluriformes > Loricariidae > Ancistrus > Ancistrus triradiatus. Next base: position 97,333 of record JAJAGP010002009.1, read on the forward strand.
CTTAGTTTTTTGTGACATTTTGTATTAACTTGTATTAACGCTTTAATCGAGCATTGCATTGGACCATCGGCTGCAGCTGAACCAGATCTTCACTCAAACACCACAACACCACCCGAAGCTAAGTACCTTTAATTAATTCTACTAACATGGCTTCTGCTGTGCTTGTTCCCTGTGCCGAGTGTGGCATGTTTAGCTATTCTTCCTCCGTCATTAGTGTAAATTTTACTTGTGACAGGTGTAGGCTTGTAGCCAGTCTGACGGAGAAGATTGTAGTTTTAGAGGCGCGCATCCAGACATTAGAGAAGGCTAGCTCAGCTCCTAGCTTAGCAGATCTGGATGCCACAGGTGAAGTTAGAGCCCCGGCAGAGTCCTCGCAGCAGGCAGTGGTTGGACGGTTCGGCGACGTAGTCGTAAGGCTAGTCCACGAGAGCACCACTCTTTACCTGTCCACGTGTCCAACAGGTTTGCCCTCCTCAGTGAAACACCCACTGAGCAGCCTGTTGAAAGAGCTCTGGTCATAGGTGACTCTATTTTACAACACGTGAAACTTGCTACCCCTTTAGGGACACCAGCAGCTAGAAATCTCTGTATCCCCGGAGCCAGAGTGCCGGGCATTGTAACGAGTCTTAGTGAACTCGAGAGCCACAGATTCTCTACGATAGTTATTCATGTAGGGGCTAATGATATACGCCTTCGTCAGTCAGGGGTTACTAAGGCTAATTTTGTAGAGGTGGTTAGAATGGCAAAGACGATGTCTGTTGCAGTAGTGTGCTCTGGCCCCATCCCAATGCGGCGAGGTGACCAAGCCTACAGCAGGTTATGGTCGCTGAACTGCTGGCTGTCCAAGTGGTGCTCTGAAAGCAACGTGGGCTGTATAGACAACTGGACAGCCTTTGAGGGTAAGCCTGGCCTTTTAGGATGGGATGGTGTCCATCCCACTCGGGAGGGTGCTGCTCTCATCTCCTGCAACATTGCCCATAGTCTTATGGCCCGATTGGTTAGGGGCTGACTATCCAGAGCAGGGGTCAGGCACAGACAGACCGGCTTAACCAACTGTCTGCTGGTAGCCATGCGCCGTCACCCAGAACCCACATTATTGAAACTGTGTCTGTTACCCGCACCTACCCTAAATGTGTTTTAATAACCTCATTAGTATAAACACAGATAGCCCCCAGAGAAATAACAACCTTAGACTAAAGCTAGGATTACTTAACAATAGATCACTTACAAACAAAGCAGTGATTGTAAATGAAATAATCACTGATAAACGCTTACATGCTCTCTGTCTCACTGAAACTTGGATTAGACCTGATGAATATTTAGCTTTAAATGAAGCCTCACCTCCTGGATACAGTCATGCTAATTGCCCTCGTCCTAATGGTCGGGGGGAAGCATAGCCACAATTTTTGACAAAGAGTTAGGTGTTACAACTAAACCCCATTACAAGGCTAATTCTTTTGAAATACTGATTCTTAATGTGACTGATCCATCGTTATGGAAGTCAAAACCACACTCTTTTCAGCTTATCACTATTTACCGCCCTCCTGGTCACTATTCAGAATTTTTTCAGGAATTTGCTAATTTTCTTTCCTACTTAGTACTGTCAACAGATAAAGCTTTAATTGTAGGTGATTTCAATATTTACTTTGACAATGAGCAGGATCCACTTAAAATTGCTTTCGAGTCCATCTTAGAATCCATGGGTATCACTCAGAATGTGACGGGACCAACCCACGACTGTAATCACACTTTAGATCTAATATTAACATTTGGTATCAATATAGATAACCTTGATGTTTTCGCGCAAAGTGATTAGATTTCAGATCACTATCTTTTAGTATTTGAGCTATCTCTAATAAATAAAATCCTTCTGCCTCGTTATCACACCAAGCGCACTATCACATCTGCTACTCCAGCTGCGTTTATTAAAAACCTACCAGACTTGAAATTTAATACACCTACGAAGAACAAGCATCTTGAGTGTGTAAATGACCAATTAGAATGTGTGCTTCGCTCAACCCTGGACACGATTGCTCCTGCTAGGGTCAAACGCATTAGGGAAAAAAGGCTAGCACCATGGTATAATGACCACACCCGTACCTTAAAGCAAAGAACACAGCATCTAGAGCGCAAGTGGAGAGGTGTTTAAGATTGCTTGGAGGGACAGCATGGCAGAGTATAAGCATGCCCTCACTAAAGCTAAAGCTGCATATTTATCCTCAATCATAGAGAAAAATACGAATAATGCAAAATGTCTATTTAATACAGTCTCCAAATAAAAAAAACCCTACAGAAAGTGACTCTCCCGTTCTGTGTAATTTTAACAGCAATGATTTCATGACTTTCTTTAATGATAAGATAAAAAACATTAGGCATAGAACTTGAAGCTCATCACATCACCAAACTATTCAGCAACCTTCCAGATGCAGCACTAGTGAAGACATCTGTTTAATTAGCTGTAAATCAAGATTAGAATCTTTTACCCCAATTTCTAATACTGAACTATCCGCACTGATCAGCTCGTCTAAGTCATCAACATGTTTATTAGATCCAATTCCTACACATTTACTCAAAAAAGTAATACCTAGTATTATAGCGCCACTGTTAGTTATTTTAAATTCATCCCTTACCTTTGGTTATGTGCCCAAATCCTTTAAGTCTGCCATTATCAAACCAATGATTAAAAAAGCCAGTCTTGTTCCTTGTGTGATATCTAATTATAGACCAATATCAAATCTACCATTTCTGTCCAAAATCTTAGAAGAATCCATCTATCAGCAGCTCTGCAGTTACCTCCAAAGGAATGGTATTTATGAAATATTTCAGTCTGGCATTAATTAGGGTACTAAATGACTTGTTAATGTTCTCAGATAAGGGATGTATTTCTTTTCTTGTTCTGTTAGATTTAAGTGCAGCATTTGACACTATAGATCATGATGTTTTACTAAACAGACTAGAAAATACTGTAGGTATTAAGGGATCGCACTTTCTTGGTTTAATCCTACTTAAACTGACCTGGTACCAGTTTGTTATATAAATAATTAGGTCTAAGCTTCAAAAAGTGAAGTATGGGCGTGCCTCAGGGGTCAGTTGGGCTTTGCCCCACTTTTTAATTCTTCTCTGTACATGCACTGCCACAGGCTCAGTTATTCGTTAAACATGCATTGTTTCCCACTTGCTATTGCAGATGACCACAGCTGTACATACAGTCGTATGAAAAAGTTTGGGCACCCCTGATAATTTTCATGATTTTTCTTTATAAATCATTGGTTGTCCAGCTCAGCAGTTTCAGGTAAATATATCATATAGCAGATGAACACCGTGATATTTCAGAAGTGAAATTAAGTTTATAGGTTTTACAGAAAGTGTGCAGTAATTATTCAAACAAAATTAGGCAGGTGCATAAATTTTGGCACCCTTGTCATTTGAATACCTTTAGCACTAAATATTGGAACACAAAATTTGTTTTGTAAGCTCATTGACCCTTGATCTACATACACAAGTGAATCCAACTATGAGAAAGTGTTAAGGTGGCCAATTGGAAGTTTTTCTCCTCTTTGCATCTTCTCTGAAGAGTGGCAACAAGGGTGCCTCAAACACCCCCCCCCCCCCCCCAACCTCTACACAAATGCCCCCCCCCCCCCCCCTGGAAAACAAAGGTTGTTCAACATTCATGGTTTAGGGGAGGGAAAAAGCTCTTCAGAGACTTTCAGCCACGCCCACACACGTTTCCACGTGAGGAAAATAGTGAGGAAATGGAAGACACACGGCCCCACAGTTAGTTAAGGAACTCCCCGACCAGTGGCCCAGACCAAGAAAATCTCAGAAGGCCGAGGCGAAGATGTGAGTGAGACAGTCTTAGTCCAAGCCACAGACCCAACCTCCAAGACCTTACAACTCATACCCCCCTTGCCCCCCCCTGCAGATGGGTCCTCCCCCCCCCCCCGGTAACTGTTCATGTTACCCCCCCTCTCACCCACTATTACAGCGAATTTGCACAAGGAGAGGCTTATGAGAGAGTAATGCAGAAGAAGCCTTTTCTGCAGACACGCACCCAAACAGGTACTTGAGGTGTCCCCGCTACACCAAAGCACATTTGGACAATCCAGCCCTTCATTTTGGAATAAAAGTGCTGTGTACTCATAATGAAACTAAAAATTGAGTTATTTGGACATAACAAAGGATCGGAAAAGAAAAAAGAACACAGCATCCCAAGACACAAACACTTGCTACCCACAGTAAAATTTGGTGGCGGTTCCATAATGCCCGCGGGACTGTGTGGCCAGTGCAGGTACTAGGAATCTTGTTAAAATTGAGGGTCGCATGGATTCCAGTTAATATCTCCAGATTCTTAAGAACAATGTTCAAGAATCAGTGACAAAGTTGCACCGAGGCCAACGACCCCAAACCCTGCTCATAATCTACTAAGGCATTCATGCAGAGGAACCAGTACAACGTTCTGGAATGGCCATCTCAGTCCCCAGACATGAATATTACTGAAAATGTGGGCTGTCCATGCTTGGAAACCATCAAAGATGACTGAACTGGAGATGTTTCTAAAGAAGAATGGTCCAAAGCACCTTCAACCAGAATCCAGACTGGAAGCTGTAGGAAGCGTTTAGCGGCTGTTATTTCTACAAAATGAGGATCTACTAAATATTGATGTAATTTTTCTGCTGGGGTGCCCAAATTTATGCACCTGCCTAATTTTGTTTGAATAATTACTGCACACTTTCTGTAAATCCTATACACTTCATTTCACTTCTCAAATATCACTGTGTTCATCTGCTATATGATATATTTAACTCAAGTTGCTGATCTGAACAACCAATGATTTATAAACTAAAATCATGAAAATTATCAGGGGTGCCCCCCCCCCCCGAACTTTTTTCATACGATGTATTCAGCCAACCTAATAAAGCCTTACAATCAGGCAAAATCGAGGATGTGTAAAGGGAAATAAAAGATTGGATGTTATTTAATTTTCTCCTACTTAACTCAGATAAAACTGAGGTTCTATTAGTGGGACCCAAGGCTGTGAAAGACAGGTTGGCTACATCTATCCTAAATCTAGATGGCTGTCCAATATTGCCCAGTCCGTCTGTAAAAAACTTAGGGGTCGCATTTGATTCAGATATCTCCTTTGATGCACACATTAGCAGCATCACTCAAATTGCTTTCTTTCAATTACGTAATATCGCTAAACTTAGAAATATCCTCTCTTTTAATGATGCAGTCAAACTCGTTCATGTGTTCATAACCTCAAGGTTGCATTACTGTACCGCCTTACTTACTGGATGCTCTAGTAAATCTATAAATTAACTTCAGTTAGTTCAGAATGGAGCCGCCCGAGTGCTAACTCAAACTAGAAAATTTGATCATATCACTCCTGTTCTATCATCACTACACTGGTTACCAGTCAAATTCCGCATTGATTACAAAACACTTCTTATAACTTATAAAGCTCTACATGGCCTGGCCCCACATTATCTGAGTGAACTCTCAGAGTTTTACAATCCAACTCGTCTACTTCGTTCGCATTGTACAGGACTTCTTTTAGTTCCTAGAATTAAAAAAGTCACAGCAGGGGGAAAGGCTTTCTCATCCATGGCCCCCCAACTATGGAATAAACTTCCCACTTTCGTTCGAGACTCAGACACTCTCCAAATTTAAGTCTAGGCTAAAACATACCTATTTACACAGGCTTGGGACTTAGATTTAGACCAGGGATGCATGCCGCCCCCCTTGGGTCACTGCGGGCCGGGAGCATCTGGAGTCATGTCTGGCCTGCCCTGCCTGTCAGTAGCGTGCCCCCCCCCCCCCCCCCCCCCCGCCCCCAGCACCCCCTGTCGAGTGGGCGATTCTGGCCCTGAACTGGGCTCGGTTCCTCCCAGCTCCCCCCCCGCTCATCCGAACCCTCCACCACTCGCACCACTCCTTGGCCTCCCACCCTAGAACTAAGGGCAGACGCCCCCGCGGGCCCCGGTTACATAGTCAACACAGAGTATTGCGTCGATCCCAGCGAGACAGTTGGCGCTTCGCCCCACCTGCTGCCCATTACGCCCAACCCTAACAGCTGCGCGCCACCAGTGCAATCCCCCCGGTGTCTGTGATCCCTCGTGGGCCTGTGCTTTACTCCACCCAAGTTTTCTCCTCTTTCACCTACGGCATCTTGCGCGACACCTAGCTAATGCGGCCGCCGCGTCTCACCCCTGCTCAACACTTGGCATCAGTGATTGACACGGCATCAGTGATTGTTAATAGACCCTGTGCTCTTAATCAATAACTAATTACATTTTCTGTTTTCTCTCCAAGGTGTGTTCCGGCAGTTCCAGCCCCACACATGATGTTCATCTGCTGAAGCTCCACTCAAGCTGCTTCTGTCATCAGCTCCAGCCCCATCATACCTGGGCCACTTAATGTCGATGTGCATACTTCACATTTTATTCGAACTATGACTCCATGACTTTAGTCTCGCTCTTAGATTTATCATCATACCCCGACCACTTAATGTCGATGTGCAAACTTCACATTTTATTCGAACTATGACTCCATGACTTTAGTTTCGCTCTTAGATTTATCATCTACGCCGCCCAAGGAGGTTGGGTCCCTTTTTGAGTCTTGGTCCTCCCAAGGTTTCTTCCTAGAACTAGGGAGTTTTTCCTTGCTACTGTCGCCCTAGGCTTGCTCAATTTGGGATTGGACGTAGTTATTAGGAGATAATTTAAACTTGTAAAGTTGCTTTGAGACAATGCTCCATTGTAAAAAGCGCTATATAAATAAATCTGACTTGACTTGACTGTGCATGGAGGTGAGCCCAACTATATGTAGCTGATATCTCTCAACCTCCTGCACCAGCTCCAGCTCCTAACCCCAGTCTGAAGTTAGGTTAAATGGCCAAGAACCAGTTTAATTTGTGAAGTTACATTTTGCAAGGAGCCCTGTGCCCGATGGGCAGGATGCACCCTTACTCTTGTGGTAGTGGGTCCATATGATCCTCCCATGTTGTTGGAGGGGGGATCTGGCAACCCCAGAACTAAAAGCGCCATGGAATTACGAACGGCTATTGAACACTTTGGGGAGATTCTGAAACGATTTACTGCTCAGGTCATGTAAACCCGGAGCTTCCACTTTATCTCAAGTGCATGTGTACTCATTGTTTGGATTTGTGACAAAATCTGATTTGATCAGATTGGAGTGATCGGATCATTAAGTACATGTAAACTCACTTATTAATTTTTTCCTATGACTTTGGTTATAATTTGTTAGTTTATTATTTATTAGTAGCAGTGTTTTTTTTCCCTTTAATATTTATATAATGACTTTATAATAAAAATAAAGTTGTCCTCCAAAGAGGGGAGGGGTGGTGGTGAAAAAAACAAACTTCCACCCAACTCTGAAGCGAATTACAAACTTTCTTGCAACTTTTATTGCAGAGGATTTGTGTCCGTATTCAGTAGTTGAGACCCCAGGGCTTTTGCAAAGATCTTTGAATATATTTCATGCTAACAGTATGTCAGAAGAATTTGAAAAGATGCTGAACATAATTTTAATTGACTAAGGTCTGACATCCTCTCACATCTGAAAGTCACAAGTGACACCGTTTTTAGTCACAGACGACGATTTTTCAAAGACTGGGGGTCTTGCATGGTCTGGTCTTTTGAAAAAATACACTTAAAAATAATCAATCAGTAAATAAGAAATGCATAGTCGGACACAGGCTGTAAAATAAAATAAAACTTCTTAAGTACTGTAATGGTATCTTAAGATCAAATGAAAACACCACATTTCATTGTTTGATGTACATTTTTACATTTATATGTTATTTCAATGCTTGAATTTTACACATTTGCATAGAACTCTGACAAATGTATAAAACAGCAAGTAGCCCACATATTTTCAGAAGTAAATGTAGCACAGTAAAATTGTGTTTCTGTTATTTGGTCAGATTTCTGTAGGTCTGCACATACTGAACTGTAAAAATCACCTTACCCTGTGCCATCTAGTTACACATGGAATTTCCCTTTTGGTGCCGGACAGAGAACTCACCTATTGGTTGTCGACAGTGTTCATGTCACTATTTTTGTGAAGCAAGACTTACGCTAATATTAAACATGGTTGATTTTATTGGAATGCAAATATGAGAAAAACACTGATTAAGACAGCTATCTTGACTACCTTACATCAAACAATTGAGATAACACAAGCTCTAGCAAGACTCTCATGATTTATTTCTGACTTTGGAAATTTGTCTGAGAAAGTGAAATCGCTTAAAGTCATTGGTGTAAACCCGGTATTACTACACTGCGATCCCCACAGTGTACAATGAGACCAAAATCGGAGCGAAAATACTCCAGCCCAAAAAAGGCACATCTCTTTTATTAAGCTCAGTTTTTTAATATGCTGCAGATTTGTGTAATTTTGTGGAGCAAAGTAAACCCTGTAGTACTCAAAGCCTTCATTATACGTAACGGATTTGGCCGTTTTTTTGCGTGATCGGCTTCATTCGGTGATCAGGCGTTCCGTTTCATATAACTGATTATGTGCCGGTCAACCACACATGAACAGCACAGTGTTTTTACTAACAGTGCTTTTATTAACTTTAATTCATAATTCAGTTCAGGTGTGTAAAGTTTCAGCCACTCAAGAGTTTGTTTAAAAGACATGTTTAAGGGTTTGTTTGCTGATGAGAAGAAAAGCGTTATAGATTTTGGTTGTGTTTTGAGTGCTACTTAGTCTAGCTAGATAGTCTCCCTAATACTGCATTACTGATGAGGCATTACTGAACTCAAGGGGTTAGTGATCCATTTTGAACATAACCATGTCTCCAGCTTGGAAGCGCTGTTTGGATTACAGCCCTAGTATCGTTTTTTTTTTTTTTAAGTAACTGAGCATTTGGTGAATTTCCTTTTATACGTGTGTGTGTGTGTGTATATTAGAATATAATACATATAATATGTTATATTCAATGTACTCCTGATGACAGTAAAGTAAGCTACGAACCTATACTGTATAAACACCCCCCACCACCACCAAACTTTAATTTTATTCCGTGGTTGAGTGTGGGGTAATGTTTTTTTAGTTTTATTTTGCATTTTTAAGCAATAGAAGAAACAATGTTAGACTGTAGATGAGTTGTGTGCACACTCGCACAACACACTATATTACTTGTGTTGGTGTTAAAACATAAACAAAAGTCACAGAAGTCTCAGCCTTCTCACTCTTTCTGTCATACACTCAAAACCTTTTGTTTTATTTCAAGTATGTGGCTTTTGTGCACATTGTGCACATCCCTACACATCCCTGTATGGCTTATATAACCCATAAAAATATTGTACAATGCACCCCAGGTGCCAGCAGTGCTGTCCATCATTTACATCAAATTCAGGACCTGACAAGCATGTTTTATGGACTTTGGTAACTATACAGTGGTGCTTGAAAGTTTGTGAACCCTTTAGAATTTTCTATATGTCTGCATAAATATGACCTGAAATATCACCAGATTTTCACACAAGTCCTAAAAGTAGATAAAGAGAACTCAGTTAAACAAATGAGACCAAAATATTATACTTGGCCATTTATTTATTGAGGAAAATGATCCAATATTACATATTAGTGAGTGGCAAAAGTATGTGAACCTTTGATTTCAGTATCTGGTGTGACTCCCCTGTGCAGCAATAATTGCAACTAAACTGTTTTAGCCCATTCCTCCTTACAGAACAGCTTCAACTCTGGGCTGTTGGTGGGTTTCCTCATATTAACTGCTCGCTTCAGGTCCTTCCGCAACATTTCGATTGGATTAAGGTCAGGACTTTGACTTGGCCATTCAAAAACATCAACTTTATCCTTCTTTAACCATTCTTTGGTAGAACGGCTTGTGTGCTTAGGGTCGTTGTATTGCTGCATGACCCACCTTCTCTTCACATTCAGTTCATGGATAGATGTCCTGATATTTTCCTTTAGAATTATCTGATACAATTCAGAATTCATTGTTCCATTAATGATGGCAAGCTGTCCTGGCCCTGATGCAGCAAAACAGGCCCAAACCATGATACTACTGTCGCGTTTTTTTGACAGAATTCATTCTGTTCAGTTCAAGAAAAATCACACTCAAGCTGAATTAAAGTTTCCGTGGAGATGTAAACAATTTTATTGCATCTACTCATGAGTACAGGAAATAAGGACAACCACACATCATAACAGCGATGTGGTTCTCACGTTCCTTATATACTGCTCATTACGTTGGGTTCAGACATTATGTCATGATTGTTTTCCAACTTTTAGAAAATCCCCACCCTTGTCCCCACCCTCAGGTCATCCTGACCTGGCAAGAGTGAAGATGATCTTTAGCCCAGATTTTAAGTAGAGCGTCTGGTTTCTAACTTCTACCTATAAATTGTATTCAATTCTTACATAATTATATTAAATCCAGATTATGCTTAATCTCTGTGACCATGAGAAAGCTTTAAACTAACATTTTAATGTGAAAAATATTGTTATTCATCATATGCACTTACAGAATAAAAAGATCACTTTGAATAAATTTGGTTATTAATCAAATTACAAATGAATGAGTAACAGATACTAATTAACTAAATTACACATGATCATGTGAAATAACCCATGTGAAGTTACTGGAGTTTACAGCATGTCCCCGTACAACATATTCTACGCACACATTTTGGGCTCTTATCTTTCTTTTGGTTTTAATGGTGGCGTTACCACGAATCCTTTTTAATATAAATATTTAATTATCATCACTAATACATAACCCACATATTATTACCCTCAAATACATTGTGTAGTTATACCAAAATAGTAAATTATATTATGCAACTATAATATATTAACAGCCTGTCCACTTACGATGCATTCAGCACACACACATAACGATGTCCCCACCTGCTACAGTTTAAAAATAGACATTCAGTTTAAAGAAAGTTATTGTTTTGATTCACTCATTTTGTACAACCCAAACAAGCTCATGTCTGTTGTCACTTTTGGGGCAAGATATGAATTTGATTACAGGACACCTGCTTAGATAGGACACTGGCTTATATAACCCTTGGGAGTCAAAACATCCACAGATGGCTTGCATAGCATATCATATGATATCACTCCATATCATTTGAAGGACAGAGACATACAGAAATTCACAGTAACACACACACACACACACACATTATAAAAAAGTAACTAAAGGTCAAAATCTACAACAATACCACCACTATGTTTCACAGACGAAATAAGGTTCTTATGCTGGAATGCAGTGTTTTCCTTTCTCCAAACATAACGCTTTTCTTTTAATCCAAAAAGTTCTATTTTGGTCTCATCAGTACACAAAACATTCTTCCAACAGCCTTCTGGCTTGTCTACATGATCTTTAGCAAACTGTAGATGAGCAGCAATGTTCTTTATGGAGAGCAGTGACTTTCTCCTTGCAACCCTGCCATGCCCACCATTGTTGTTCAGTGTTCTTCTGAAGATGGACTCATGAACATTAACATTAGCCAATGTGAGAAAGGCCTTCAGTTGCTAAGAAGTTACTCTGGGTTCCTATGTGACCTCGCCAACTATTACACACCTTGCTCTAGGAGTGATCTTTGTTGGGTGACCACTCCTGGGAAGGGTAACAATGGTCTTGAATTTCCTCCATTTGTACATAATCTGTCTGACTGTAGATTGGTGGAGTCCAAACTCTTTAGAGATGGTTTTGTAACCTTTTCCAGCCTGATCAGCATCAGCAACTCTTTTTATGAGGTCCTCAGAAATATCTTTTGTTCATGCCATGATACATTTCCACAAACATGTGTTGTGAAGAGCAGACTTTGATAGATCCCTGTTCTTTAAATAAAACAGGGTGCCCACCATAAACAGGGTCACACTTGATTGTCGTCCGTTACTTCTGCCACTCACTAATATGTAATATTGGATCATTTTCCTCCATAAATAAATGACCAAGTATAATATTTTGTCTCATTTGTTTAACTGGGTTAACTGGGTCTCATTTGTTTAACTTTATCTACTTTTAAGACTTTAAAATCTGATGATGTTTTAGGTCATATTTATGCAGAAATATAGAAAATTCTATATTAAAAATCTGATGATGTTTTAGGTTACATTTATGCAGAAATATAGAAAATTCTATAGGGTTCACAAACTTTCAAGCACCACTGTATGGATTACCATGCCACAGAATTTGTAGAGATACATGTGCAGGTCAGCACCCATTGTTCTTATTATTTAAGGAGACAAGCATATTTTTAATGTACATAGAGGATTTAGTTAATGTCTTTAAGTCATGATTCTTGAAAAACCTCTACTCACTTTAACTGAGGATTACTGTGTAATGAAAATCATGTCTGCAGATTAATATAGATATGCAAAATTGTTAAAATAAATAAAGGAGGTTAACCACACATCAAAAAAATGATATAATACAGGTTAATCACACATCAAAAGATTAACATAACAAGAACTCAAGAACTATTTATTTAGACCAGGTTGCATGGTTTGGGTTGCTGGGGCCGGAGTCTGGAGTCATGTTTGGCCTGCCTGCCTTGTCCGCTAGCCGGGAGTGTCGAGTGGGCGGTCTGGCTGAACTGGGCTTCGGTCCTCGTGATCTTGACTCATGCATCCTTGCCTTAGAATAAGGGCAGAGCTGGGGGTTCATAGTCAAAGAGTCTTATGGTGATCAGAGACGTTGGGTTGCTGTCTTCTGCCGCTCGTGGGGTTGCCAATGTCTCATGTGATCCCTCTTGGCTGTGTTTCCTACCAGTTTTTCTTCCTCTTTCTAGCTTTCTAGCTATGCTGGCTATAGCTATGCTGCCGGGGTCTCATGCTACACTTGGCATCAGTGATTGGACATGGCATCAGTGATTGTTAATAAACCAACTGTGCTCTTAATCAATAACTAATTACATTTTTCAGTTTTCTCTCCGAGCTGTGTGTTCCGGCAGTTCCCCGGCCTCACCACATGATGTACATCTTATGGAGCTCCCACTGTGCATTAATTCACATTTTTATATTCGCCATTACTCCATGACTTTAGTTTTCGCTCTTCGATTTGTTTTTTTTTGTTTTTTGTGTGGTTGGTTGGTTTTTTCTGTGTTTTCTTGTGTTGTTTTTTGTTTTGGGGTTGTTAGGTGTTTTTTTTTGTTGTGGTTGGCTTTGTATTTTTTATTTGTTAGTTTTTTGTGTTTATTGTGGTCGTTTTGTCGTTTTATAATAAGGTTTTTTGTTAAGTTCTTTTTTTTCTTTTTTTGTGGTTTGTTGGGTTTTTGTGTTTGTGTTTTGATTTTTACCCACCCCACCCCAAACCCCCCCACCCCCCCCTCATCATAACCCGGGCCACTTAATGTCGATGTGCATACTTCACATTCTATTCAAACTTTGACTCCATGACTTTAGTTCGCTCTTAGATTTATCATCTACGCCGCCCAAGGAGGTTGGGTCCCTTTTTGAGTCTTGGTCCTCCCAAGGTTTCTTCCTAGAACTAGGGAGTTTTTCCTTGCCACTGTCGCCCTAGGCTTGCTCAATTTGACATTGGACGTAGTTATTAGGAGATAATCTAAACTTGTAAAGTTGCTTTGAGACAATGCTCCATTGTAAAAAGCGCTATATAAATAAATCTGACTTGACTTGACTTGACTTGAACTCATGTAGACCATTGGCATTCATGTTCTGACTGAAACCTGGCAGCAGCCTGGGGACTATCTCCACTTTAATCTGTTAGCACCATCAGGTTATACATTTGTGTCTAAGCCTCTTTGGTCTGGTGGCCTAGCCATTTCCCTGCAGTCTAAAGGTTAAATAATTACTTTTTCATGATGTTGCTATATTTGGCTTTGAATGTTTCCTCATCCATTCCATTGCTTCTGTTGTTAATCTATCCTCCACCTAAATCTGCTCCTCAGTTTTTGTCGGATCTGAATGAACTGCTTACTATGACCTCTTCTATCTGTTCTGCTATTATTTTACTGGGTGACTTCAATATTCATGTTGACACTAACTGCTCACTTTCAGCTGAATTTCAGATGGTCCTTGAATGTTTTGGTTTCACTCAGCATGTTGATATCCCTACTCTGATTCATGGTCTTATATTTCACTTATGTTCTGCTGGTCTCAATGATGTTTCTGTTTCAGTTTCTGAGGTCGTCTTTACTGATGATAAGCTTATTGAATGCTATCTCAGAACCCCTACTACCACTTAACCTCATGTGAAATCCCACTGTCTTTTTCCATAATCTTAACTCTGTTGACCCTCATCTGTTTTCTGAATCTCTTCTGACTTCTTCCCTCTCAGACTTCTCTAAACTCTCCTCTCCTGATGACATGGTTTCAGTTTACAATGACTCGATTTCCAAATCACTTAACCTTCATGCACCTCTCAAAACTAAACAGATACTTGTCTCGTACTTCCCCATCGTTCACCCGTGAGCTCAGAGCAAAGAAAGCTAATGGAAGTACACTTGAACGCCTGTACAAGAAAACTGGACTCTCTGTATATGACTGTCTTTTCAAGGAGCATACCTGTAGGTACATAGACACCCTTAATACTGCTTGCACTGCTTACTATTCATCTGTAATAAATGGTGTCCCCTCCACAGCCAAAACTCTATTTAGGGCAATTCATAAACTTCTTCATCCCCCCACAACATCTGCATCTTGTTCCCTGCTCAGTGTCAGGTTTTTCAGCATTTCGTTAGTGACAAAAATAACAGCATCTACCAGCTGTTGCCTGCTGTAGCATAGTCCTTTTTCTCTCAATTTTTGATTGTCGACAGTCTTGTGGCTTTCTCCCCTGTTGATTCATCTACAGTCACGGAAATCATATCCAAGTCTTCATCCTCTTCTTGTCAACTTGACCCGACTCCTACTGCTAATCTGTCTACTAATCCTGTCTCTCTGCTGTCTCTGCTCCTATAGCTCATCTTATTAATCAGTGTTTCCTCTCTGGTTCTGGGACTGTGGTAGCCTAGTGGTTAAGGTACTGGACTATGGACCAAAAGGTGCAGGGTTCAAATCCCGCCTCCACCACTGTTGGGTCTTTGAGCAAGACCCTTAACCCACAATTGCTGGGATTGTAAGATTGTATGAATTGTAAGTCGCTCTGGATAAGGGCGTTTGCTAAATGCTGTAAATGTAAATTAGATGTTAAGTGAACAGTCTTAGTTGACGTGTTGGTTGTGGGAGCTCAGGCGTGAAGACCCAAGTGACTTTTAACAAGGGATAAATCATTATGGCCAGATGACCATGAAGGACCATGCGGAAACACCCCACAAGCAAGCCTTGTTTGGGTACTTCCGGTCAGCAGTTGTGAGTATTTATTGACAGTAGTTCGAAGAGGAAAGAACCATAGACCAGTTACGTTGCTTCATTGCTTACATTGCTCATTGATGCATGAGAGCAACAAATCCATTATTGTCTAATACGAATGGACAGAAAAGTTACTGTGGTATACAGGTCATAGAAATATTTAATGCTGACTGTGGGAGGAGTGTGTTACAACCCACAGTGCATCACTCCCTCCAGAGTATAGACCAGTCAGAGTGCTTATCATATTAACTCCTGTCCACTGTCAAAAGTGCCTACACTGGGAATGCAAGCATCAGAAATGGAGCTTAGAATTTCGTCTTTGCCTTGGGAAGCATGACTTTTCTGATCATCTGTCCCTGTCTCTAACTCCAGCATACAAACCACTCATCTGTAGGGAGAGACCAGCTACAAGGACTACAAGTGTGGACTGAGGAAGCCACCTCAGCCCTGCAGGACTGCTTTGAGGACACAGATTGTGGAGTTTTTGCTGAGGGGACAGACCTGGACGGTCACACATCAGCTGTGTTGGATTAGATCAACTTTTGTGCTGAGTGTGTGACTAAAACTATACCTGTTAAAGTGCTTCCCAAACAGAAGCTATGGTTCAATGGTGAACTGAGGTTCCTGCTCAAAGCTAGTGACTCTGCTTTCAGGCACGGGGACCAACAGGCCTACAAAAGAGCGAGGACCGACGTGAAAAGGGGAACCATAAAAGCCAAGTGCAAATACCAACAGCGCATTCAGGAGCACTTTAACAGCAACAACTCTAGAGGCATGTGGCAGGGGATAAAGACACTTACAGGATATAAAAATAGCACTACACTTTTACAACTGCTACAGACAGAACCCACCCAGACACACTGAACCATTTCTTTGCTTGCTTTAAACACAAGAACAGCAACCTGGAAGCTGCCACTCAACCTAGGCTGGATGCCGAGGACACACTCATTTAGCTGCACCAATACCAGGTCAGATCCATCCTGCGCAGGGTAAACACAAGAAAAGCATCGGTGCCGGATGATGTCACCAGGCGTATTCTCAAGGCCTGCGCAGATCAACTAACAGGAGTGTTCAGCACCATCTTCAAACTCTCTCTACAGCATTCTGTAGTTCCCACCTGCCTTAAGTCGGCCACCATCGTCCCAGTGCCAAAGAAAACTACAGTGAACTGCCTAAATGACTTCCGCCCAGTCGCTCTAACTCCCATCATCACTAAACTCATTGTCACTCATATCAGATCTGCCATCCCAGTGGAAATTGACCAACTATAGTTTGCCTATCGGATGAACAGGTCAACAGAGGATGCTGTGATCACAGCTCTCCACACAGCCCTCACTCATCTGGAGAAGAATAATGCATATGTAAGGATGCTGTTTGTGGTCTTCAGCTCACCATTCAATACAGTCATTCCACACAAGTTGGTGAAAAAACTGAGTGATCTAGGCCTGGGCAGTACACTGTGCATGTGGATACTGAACTTTCTGAGCAACAAACCCCAGAATGTCAGGATTGGAGACCGCACATCCTCCACTCTAATCTTGAACACAGGAACACCACAAGGATGTGTCCTCAGCCCCCTCCTCTACTTCCTCTTCACACATGACTGCTCCCCCATTCACACCATCGTCAAATTTGCTGATGACACCACCATAGTAGGTCTGATAACAGACGGCAATGAGTCAGACTACAGGGAGGAGGTCCAACATCTGACAGCATGGTGTCATGACAATAACCTGAATCTGAACCCTAGCAAGACAAAGGAACTAGTTGTGGATTTCAGAAGATCCACATGCACAGAGTCCACTGCTCTCTGCATTAATGGAGTGGAGGTTGAGAGAGTGGGGAGCTTTAAATTCCTTGGTGTGCACATCTCTGCTGACCTCGCATGGGCTTCCAACACACAACACCAAGTGGGGAAGGCACAACAGAGGCTCTACTTTCTCAGGAAGCTGAAACTCTCCCACCTCCCTCAGCACCTGCTGGTGAACTTTTATAGAGCCACCATCGAAAGCCTTCTGACCTACTGCTGTGTAGTTTGGACCTACTGCTGTGTTCCCACCCACATGCTTCTCAGTAGGTATGGTGTTCTTAGGATGCAACTCAGCATTCCTCTTCCTCCAGTTGAGTTTTCACCAAAAAGTTCTGTTTTGGTTTCATGTGACCACTAATATTCTTCCAACCCTCTTCTGGATCATCCTTATGCTCTCTGGCAAACTTCAGCCGGGCCTGGACATGTACTGGCATAAGCAGGGGGAAATGCCTGGCACTGCAGGATCTGAGTCTCTCTCGGCGTAGTGTGTTACTGATGGTAGCCTTTGTTACTTTGGTCCCAGCTCTCTGCAGGTCATTAATCAGGTCCCTTTCTGTAGTTCTGGTATTTTTGCTCACCATTCTCGTGATCATTTTGACCCCACGGGATGAGATATTGCATTGGGCCCCAGATCGAGAGAGATTATCAATGGTCTTTTATGTCTTCCATTTTCTTACAATTGCTCCCACAGTTGACTTATTCACAACAACCTGCTTGCTTATTGTACAGCCACTCTTCCCAGCCTGGTGCAGGTCTACAATTTTCTTCCTGGTGTCCTTCGAACAGCTCTTTGGTCTTGGCCATGGTTGAGTTTGGAGTCTGACTGTTTGAGGCTGTGGACAGGTTTCTTTTATATAAATAACGAGGTCAAACAGGTGCCATTAATACAGGTAATGAGTTTAGGACAGAAGAGCTTCTTAAAGAAGAAGTTACAGGTCTGTGAGAGCCAGAAATCTTGCTTGTTTGTGGGTGACCAAATACTTATTTTCCACCCTGATGTACAATTAAATTCTTTAAAAATCCTGCAATGTGATTTCCTGCATTTTTTTTCTTATTTTGTCTCTCATAGTTGAAGAATACCTGTGAATACACTGGTTAACTGTGGTATTGTCATCACTCAAACTGTGAGACTTTTTTAATCTTTATTTTGTATACTCTATTACTTGTTTTTTTTATCATCTATACCTTTTGGCCCTTGTTGGAATAGCTGTTGGATGCTTTGAATTTCCTGTTGGGATCAATAAAGTATCTATCTATCTGTGTTAACCATGTCCAGAAGAGTCGTCAACTTCTCTTAGCTCTGTGGCATCTAGAATTTACTATCACAGAGGAAATGTGTAATGTGGTCAGACAAATCAGTATTCCAGATTTTTTTTTACAAGAAATGGACAGTGTGCACTCTGGACCAAAGAGGAAAAGGAACATCTAGGCTTTTAGCAGTATCAAGTACAAAAGTCAGGGCCTGTCATGGTATTGGGTTGGATCAGTGCACTTGGCAAAGGTTACTTTCACTTCTGAGATGTCAGCATTAATGCAGACAAGTATACTGTGATTTTAGAGCAGCATAAGTTGCTTTCAGGCATCTCCTCCGGAGAGCTGGTACCTAGTTGGCAGCTTATGGTGCAAGGCAGGAACAACCCTGTCACCATCATAAGGGCGATTCCTATAAGTTGTGCGCTCATATTTTTTAAAAGTGTAAAATTTTGAAGTATATAAATCATAATTTCCATTTCAATCAAGTTTCATTTTATGAGTAAATTTTGAGTATTCATATGTTCCTTGTGGTATCATTTGTTATCGAAATACCAGAAGTAAAATTTACAGTTAAGCGTGTAGTGGGTGCTCATGTGGAGCAAACGATTATTTCACTTCCCTACATCTTCCAGCTGGGTAGTTCATATTATTCAAACGCAGTTGGCAGTGTCTGAGTGATGGGAGGCATTTTGTTGAACATGCAACTGTTGCTTTAACAATGAACTGGCATCTTATTCAGGGCACACTTGGCCTGCTCCATGTGTTCTACAGAGATGGGTTCTGTAGCTCCCGTGGCTAGGAAAAATGGGGTCAGGACATAAAATTTTGCAATTTCCATAGGGAATTGGAATTACTAAATGTAAACTGTTGGCAATAGTGAAGAATGCTTGTGTCTTTATGAAGTTGTGTTCATTTGTTTCACTGCAGCTATCCATATTTTCTTACAGGTAGTAAATCGAAATGGCAGCCCTTCCTGAAAAACAGAACATGCTCACACAAGAGATTGATAGTTCTCTTACCGTCGGCCCCCTGCCAGCTGCTCTTTGGAAGAGAATGTGGCGAGCAAGTGTTACAGCTGGCGCATATATACTATTATACACACTCTCCCAAGTTACTGTAAGTATATAAACATTGTATACATGTCATACATTTCCTTTATCTAATACTACCTTTTATTAGACTTTAGACTTTTATTTGTCACGTACATGGTTATACACAGTACAACTTGCAGTGAAATGTTTCTTTGTAACGCTCTGAGAATGTGCAATATTACTGTAAATAAAAAATAAATAATAAAATAAAATAGTAAAGATAAAAATAAGAATTTAACAAGATAGAAGAGGAAAATATACATAGAAAGGAAAAATATAGAAGAAAATACATATAAAAGAAAAAAAATAAATAAATATATGTATGTGTGTGTGTGTATATATATATATATATATATATATATGTGTGTGTGTGTGTGTGTGTGTGTGTGTGTGTGTGTATAGTATATTGTGTGGTTGTGTGTGTGTGTGTGTGTGTGTTGTATGTGGTTGTATGTGTGTTGTATATTATATATTATATATATATATATATATATATATATATATATATATATATACATATATATATATATAATGTATAGAAGAACCTATGTATAGAGAAATATGCATGTTAGCTAGGTATGTGTATATAATCTTGGAGTATAATAAATTGAATAATAACCATGAATGATTTGAATGAATAATAATTCCAAATTGAGCAAGCTTAGGGTGACAGTGGCATGGAAAAACTCCCTAAGCGTTATGAGGAAGAAACCATGGGGAGACTAATTTATCTAAACAAAGTCTTATAGTGATATTTCAACTAAAATAATGTAAAATATGCATATCAGCATTATGTAGTCTGATACACAGAGTCACTCTAGGATGTTGAGTCTAAACAGGAAAGTCCTTGGCAGCACTTCATCCCCAGCCAACCGGAGGAAGGAGAGAGTTACTGCCCTCTGGTGTGGCCCGGGTATGGTGGGGCTGGAGCTGATGGTGAAAACAGCTTGAGTGAAGCTGAAGTGGATGAACATCATGTGTGGGGCAGGAACTGGTACCAGAACACAGCCCGGAGAGAAAACAGAAAATGTAATTAGTTATTGATTAAGAGCGCAGTGTCTATTAACAATCACTGATGCCATGTGCAGCATGAGACCCCAGCAGCATTAGCTATAGCAGCATAGCTAGAAAGAGGAGAACCAGAAGGTAACACAGCCAAGAGGGATCACATGAGACATCGGCAACCCCACATCTTTGATTACCATAAGCCTCTTCGACTATGAACCCCCAACCCTTTGTCTAAGTCAAGATCACAAGAACCGAAGCCCAGTTCTGCCAGACCGCCCACCTGACCTCCCGGGTAACGGACAAGGCAGGCAGGCCAGACGTGACTCCAGACACCACAGTGACCCAAGCCATGCATCCCAGTCTAAATTTAGTCAACAGCCTGCATAAATAAGTATGTCTTTAGCCTAGACTTAAAAATTTTCAGAGTATTTGGGAAGTGGGAAGTTTATTCCTTAGTTGGGGGGGCATATATGAGAGAGGTTTCCCCCTGCTGTGACTTTTTAAATTCTAGGAACTAAAAGAAGTCCTGCACCCTGCGAACGAAGTAGACGTGCTGGAGACTATGAGTTCACTGATAATGTGGGGCCAGGCCATGTATATAGTTTAAACATGCCCCTTTTTTGAAGCAAACCGGTGGTGCCCCAGGTGGAATCCCTTAAGGACTTATAGTGATACCTGGAACCAAAATGCAACTGAGTAACCGACAGCCTCACCAGAGCAGGATATAAACCAGAGTGGGTAGGTTGGTAAGGCAAAGGTGAGATCTGTTGGTTACAGAGGTACATTTCGGTTGCTGTATGTATGGATTCCTGCCACTGGACTACAAGTCCATATGAGTTACTGGCATCCTTGTTTGGTTGTTGCATGGTTTTCTGTGTGATTCCTACTCACCAGAAACTACGCTTCTTGGGGTGGAACCTGGGTCTGTGTAATATGCAATGCAGCCCAGGGATGCCCCCACATTTCACTAAGTTTATAAACTATAATGCAACTGCAAATTCCTTCAAAATATTAAATAGGAGGAAAATATTTTTAAATTTTTTATATTTTTTAATATTTTAAGAAATGGATTGAAATTGTTTATTTTCTCAAGTATTTTGTGTTCCTACATCTGCACAAAACATACAATTAGATTTCATAGTCAGAATGTTCCAAGTGTGTCTGTATTCTTCTATATACCTATATTTGTTGTTTTTTGCAGGGTTTGTGGGTGCTCTACATGCTGAATGGATACAGAGCTTTCCCAGCAGCACATAAAGTGCTGGGACTTCTCCAGTACATTCTGTCAACTACTGATTCTTCTGTACAACAGGTAAATTATAGGATTTTACAAGAAATAACAATGTCGCCTGCTTTGTTTTTTGGTACTGTGAATCATCTCCTCTTTTTGTTTATGACTGTCTGTTGCAGCATAAGGTCTAAAGTTGCAGACAAACATGGTTGGAAACACAAGTGATTTTATTCCCTTTTTCTCAATAGAACACATGTAAAGAGATTCAACAAGATTTTACACCATGACAGCTCAGTGGCAAGTTAAGTAAAAATGTTACAGGGTTCAGTAGCCTTCCTCAACCCTCTTCCTTTTTAAGTTTTAGGGACTGACTCCTGTTGAGGCAGGTGGCAGGGTTTAAAAAAAAAACAAAAAATAAGGAAGCAATATCTGGGGATTTGAGAAACAAACTTGTGAAAAACCATCATCTGAATGACTGGGGTGGTAAGAGCCCATGAGGAACCCACTGATGACATAAAAAGCTAGACTGCAACTTGCAAAACCTTCTGGGAGAATGTCCCGAGGTTAGATCAGACCAAATTAGATCACCTTGGTAAAGTATATAGTTCAAAAATAAAAAATAAAACACACTGAGGCCGAAAATTTGAAGAAAATTACACAGTTCATACAGTCAGAAATGGAGGTTGGGGTTGTTTTGGTGCTACTGATTGGATAAAACACCAGCTACTAGTCCAAAAAAATGAAGCTAATCTTCAGCCCTATGATTCTGGGAATATCCATAACATCTCGAATCAACATCTCAACCATCCAGGCCCACGGTACGCCTATTCTATCATCTTCTATAGTCCTATGCTTTTGAGAATAGTTTACAGTTCTGCTCAGAAGTCTTTATAGACCTCAGCTTCAACCATCAATGCCATGTGCGCTGCCATTGTCCATGCCCTGTAGTCTATGAAATAGCTCTTCCTGAGAAAGTGTGTACCAGCACCTCTTGTGCTATTAGGCCCAGTAAATATGTTTGTGTAGGTTCTTAGTCATCCATGTCATTGTTTTCTTGAGTACTTGAGTTGCAGGCAACTGGATTTTTTCCGTTCTTGACGAGGTTTCACAGCTCATCTGAAAGGTTTCTTCAGCTCTAGAAGCTGGTGAGTCCCAGGTATTTAACCTTTAGTGGGGTTGTCACCTTGGAGGTGGTCCTGAGAGTCATTGACTCACCCTGTCAACACATTAGTCTTTAGGATCACAGGCGCCGAGGTGAAACCCATTTGTTAGTCGTTGCAATACCCTACTGTCATGTGAGTTGTTGGTCAAGGTACATACCTGTGACTATATTAGGGAGGGTTATAGTTCAGGTTAGGAAAGAATGGATAGTGATACAGAATTGTGCTTTTATGTTTAATAGCACAAACCATAGCTATATGATGACTACATCAAATTGCCTTCAGTATTTTGTACTGTATACCTGATTGTATATATTTTAATTTTTATTATTCTTAAATAATATTCGTCATCAGGCTTCGCCTTTCATCTTCAGGCTGCGCCAAAGGATGGCCGCACTGATGAGAGCTCCGCTTCGACTTGCTTTTTTTTTTGCTCCTTATTGTTTTTATTTTGCACTTTTATACTTGTACTGCTCTCCACGACTACATATACAGCCGTGATACTCTGTTGAAGTTGCGACCATCAGCAAGCAACCTTTGTCTTGGGTCCTTTGCTTACTTGGACACCTTAAGAGAAAAACACGGAGAGGGAAGCGAGTCGGCGTGCTGTGCAGGATCCGCCACAGACGCAACAAACCTCCTCTTCCAAAAATCCTGCTCGCGAATGTTCAGTCCGTAAGGAATAAAATGGATGACCTACGTGCACGGATTTGCTACGAAAGGGACATGAGGGACTGTTGTGTCTTTGCCCTAACGGAAACATGGCTGGAGCCGTACATCCCCGACTGTGCAGTAACTCCGGACAACTTCTCTATCTACCGGCTCGACAGAACAAAGGACTCAGGCAAGTCTTGCGGGGGAGGGGTGTGCTTTTTGGTTAACTCCTCATGGGCAACAGATGCACGTATCTTAACAACACACTGCACACCAACCCTAGAGCTGCTAGTCATCAAAGTCAGACCTTTCTACCTGCCTAGAGAATTCAGTTCACTGATCCTCACAGCAGTATACATCCCACCCCAGGCTACTAAAACCCAAGCTCTGGATGAACTGTATGGGATCATAAACGGACTTGAAAACTCTCACCCTGACGGTGCTTTCATTGTTCTGGACTTTAACAGAGCCAACATGAAAACGGTTCTTCCTAAATTCTACCAACACATATCTTTTCCCACCAGGGGGGAGCGGATCCTGGACCACTGCTACACCCCATTCAAGGACAGTTACAAACCCCTCCTCCACCCTGCCTTTGATAAAGCAGATCACAATGCTATTCTGCTGCTGCCTGCTTACAAACAAAGGCTCAAACAGGAAAAACCGGTTCTCAGGGAAATCTACAAGTGGAACAATGCAGCTGATGAGGCCCTACAGGACTGCTTCGACACCACTGATTGGCAGATGTTTGCAGATGCAGCTGATGGTGACATCAATGCGTACACACAGACTCTGTCATAGGCTACATAGGGAAATGCATAGATGATGTTATACCCAAAACCACCATCTGCACTTACCCTAACCAAAAACCATGGGTTGGGCCAGAGGTTCGTGCCAAACTTAAAGCCCGCACCACTGCATTCGACCATCAAAGCATCAGAGAGGAAATCCAGAGAGATTGTGGAATCCGCCCAGCAGAGCCATGACCCGAGGCGAGTGTGGCACGGGTTACACTGCATCACAGACTACAAGGGGAGAAATAGGCCTGTGGAACTGTCCAGTGCTTCATTCCCGGATGAGCTCAACACCTTCTATGCCCGGTTTGATGCAGACAACACCACACCTGTCACCAGACCACATATGGACAGTGAAGAGGCCACACTCTGTATCAACACAGATACAGTAAGACGGGTGTTCAGGAAAGTAAACCCCCGCAAGGCACCCGGGCCTGATGGCATCCCAGGACGGGTACTGAGAGCATGCGCAGACCAACTCACAGACGTGTTTACCACTATTTTTAACATGTCACTGAGCCAGGCTACAATACCCATAATCTTCAAGACTTCAACAGTTGTCTCTATTCCAAAGACCCCTGCAGCATCCTGTCTAAATGACTTCTGGCCCATAGCACTCACCTCTGTCATTATGAAGTGTTTTGAACGCATCATCAAGAACCACATCTGTGCCTCCCTCCCGGACCCCCTGGACCCACTACAGTTTGTATATAGATCTAATAGGTCTACAGAGGATGCTATTGCACTAGCAGTCCACACCTCCCTAGCTCACTACCCTGGGACTGGAGAAGTCCATCTGTTGCTGGGTACTGGACTTTCTCACAAACAGACCACAAGCCGTGAGAATAGGCAGCCATCTCTCATCCACATTAGTTCTCAGCACTGGTGCTCCCCAGGGCTGTGTACTCAGCCCACTCCTGTACTCCCTCTTCACCCATGATTTTTCTGCCAGGCACAGCTCAAATGTCATCATCAAGTTTGCTGATGACACCACCATCCTGGGACTCATCACGAACAATGATGAAAGTGCCTACAGAGATGAGGTTGAATCACTGACAAGCTGGTGTCAGGAAAACAACCTCTCCTTGAAAACAAAGGAGATGATAGTTGACTTCAGGAGACAGCGTAGAAGCCAACACCCCCCCCCCCCCCCCCCCCAATCCACATAAACAATGCCGAGGTGGAGCAGGTCAGCAGCTTCAAGTTCCTCGGCGTTCACATCACTGAGGACTTGTCCTGGACAACACACACCGACATTAAAAACGACTCTACTTCCATAGAAGGCTGAGAAAGCTTGGTTTGAACACCAACATCCTCATGAACTTCTACAGGTGCACCATCGAGAGCCTGCTGACGGGCTGCATCACAGTGTGGTACGGGAACTGCACCAGCCAGAGCCGGAAAGCACTACAGAGGGTGGTGCGAACGCGGACTCCCCGCAATCCAGGACACTTACAACTGCCAGTGCCTGCGTAAAGCACGCAGCATCCTTAAGGACCACACCCACCCAGCACGAGGATTCTTCCGTCTGCTACCCTCTGGCAGACGGTACAGTAGTCTATCAGCACACACAAAGAGACTCAGAGACAGTTATTATCCACATGCCGTAAGGCTACTCAATAACACCCACCAATAATATGACGGTAATACTGACATATGTATCATATTCACTGCTGCCGCACATCTCATCACATTATCACTGCATCATGTGTACCATCATTTCATGCAATAACCCATGTGCAATATAGTTTATGTATATTACGTATATTAACACTATGTGCAATATTTGTGCCATATATATATGCTATTTAACGATATGTGCAATACCTACGATTTGTGCAATAGTGTCATATGGCACAATAGTTTTCTTTTTTTTTATAGTACTTTACTCCTACTATCGAGTTGAAATGGTTCTTCTCATCCAAAGCTTTTCATTGCATTGTTGAACTTGTTTTAACCTGCATATGACAAATAAATGAATCGAATCGAATCTTAAGTTTACATGTTTGGATCCTTTATCCTTATACATTGCAGAAGCTGTAGAGGACCTAGGCTTCACAAAAAGCATTTCACTGTGACTTCAATGACTTCAATGCGACTTCAATATTCAATTACTTTTGTACACTTCGTAAATAAACCTGAAACTATATTTATATACTGTATTTACATATATTTACATATCTATAAATACAAAGGACTACTCTTAAAGTTCTAGTGCAATTCCAATTGAGGGCTTACTTTGTACAACAAATAGATCTTCCCCAAAGGTTTTTGATGTGGGACTGTGGTAGCCTACTGGTTAAGAAACTGGACTCTGGACCAGAAGGTATAGGGTTCAAATTCCACCTCTGCCAAGCTGCCACTGTTGGGTCCTTGAGCAAGGCCCTTAACCCACAACTGCTTGGATTGTAAGACTGTACCAATTGTAAGTCGCTCTGGATAAGGGCGTCTGCTAAATGCTGTAAATGTAAAATGTATTTTCAAAGTCTGCCAAAATAATTTTGAAAAGAAGTTTGAAGTTTGGCGTCACCCCGACCATTCTAAGATAGAATATTCTTTTTTTGTCACTTCATTTCACTTATATTCACATTGATTACTTTTTGACAGTATAGTTCTTACATTTGTATTTGATTGTAAATATGATGCCGCTGTTTTGTCTTGTCTGTTATATAAGGTATGAGAAGAAAATAAGAAAGCAGATACACTGGCAAAACCTATATCCCAATGTGACAACATGCTGTATATTCTACTGCTGATATGTCTAGAGAGAGTCTTTCTCTACAACCTGAATTTGAATTCCTTGTGTCATATAATGCCACTGAACCATTGGTTCAGACAAGGTCTAATTATTATGATTATGACATTCAGAAACTTTAACAAATGTAATCTTGCCCATGTCAGTTATTTTGGATTTATTTAAATTCTGTTAATACGCTTTTTGTTAATACTTTCCTCACTGTGCATGTTATGTACTATACCCTTAAAAACATGCTACCCCATGTGTGGTCATGTAGCTCTGCCGTCCAATCAGCTACATGGATGCAACATGGAGGAGAACACCGAGTGGCTTGTACCAAAGAAAAATGCTGTGTCCATCATATGAACACAGTTTGGCTGTATATGAGATGACACTGAACAAAAATAAGACAGATGTAAACACTGTGGAAAAGGTTTCTGCGAACAATGGTAATGGTGCCAATCTTTCAACACCTGGAGCACAATCAAATTAAGCTACTGAATATGAATGGCTCAGAAAAAGAGAGAGACTGACTATGGAGGGCCTCCACAAAGCTGCTATCAATAACACAAACATTTACAAATGCTACACAATATGAAAAGGATTCAAGAAGATGGAAAGAAATAATGTTTTACTTTTTACAGTAAAACTAAACTTTGACCTTTTATAAGGTCAAACTGGACTACATTTTAATAAGACATTTTCATTACAAGTGCTGTGTGCTATGATTTTAGTTGGTTGAAATATTCAATAAAAAACTATAAATAGATTATTGTTTGCTTTTCCTGTGATTTGAAATATCACAACAATATGCACTCTTTACAATTTTTGATTGTCTCCTAATATCTACGTCCAATCCCAAATTGAGCAAGCCTAGGGTAACAGTGGCAAGGGAAAAACTCCCTGAGCGTTATGAGGAAGAACACTTGGGAGGACCAAGAATCAAAAAGGGACCCAACCTCCTTGGCTGGCATAGATAATAAATTAAGAATTAAACTAATTTATCTAAACTAATAAGACTTAGAGTGATCTTTCAAATAAAATGTAAAATATGCACATTTGCATTGAGTAGTCTGATGCACAGAGTCACTCCAGGAACCTGAGTCTAAGCAGGAAAGTCGTTGGCGGCACTTCGTCCCCAGCCAACCAGAGGAAGTAGAGAGCCACTGCCCCCTGGTGTAGCCCTGGTATGGTGGGACCAGAGCTGATGAAGGAAACAGCCTGAGCGAAGCTGAAGCAGAACAACATCATGTGTGGGACTGGAACAGGCACAGGAACACAGCTCGGACAAGGCATGACAATGCAGGCAGGCCAGACATGACTCCAGACTCCAGCCCAGCGACCCAAGCCATGCATCCCAGTCTAAGTCTAGTCAACAGCCTGCTTTATATGTTATAAGAAGTATTTGCAATCAATGTGGAATATAACTGGTAACCAGTGTAGAGATAATAGAACAGGACTGATATCATAAAATTTTCTAATTCGATTTAGCACTCGAGCAGCTGCATTCTGAACTAATTGAAGTTAGTTTATATATTTACTAGAGCATCCAGTAAGTAAAGCATTACAGTAATCCAACCTTGAGGTTATAAATGCATGAACCAGTTTCTCCCCATCGTTAAAAGAAAGGATATTTCTAAGTTTAGCAATATTACGTAATTGAAAGAAAGCAATTCGAGTAAAGTTCCTAATGTGCACATCAAAGGAGAGATCTGAATCAAATATGACACCTAAGTTTGTTACAGACGGACTGGGCAATACTAAACAGTCATCTAGATTTAGGATAGATGTAGCCAACCTGTCTCTCACAGCCTTGGGTCCAAGTGATAGGACCTCAGTCTTATCTGTCAGTAAGAGAAAATTAAATGACATCCATTAAATGACTTCCTTTACACAGTCCTCAATTTTGTTGATTGTAAGGCTGTCATTTGGTTTGGCTGATATGCACAGCTGTGTATCATCTGCATAGCAGTGGAAACTAATGCCATGTTTACGAATAACTGAGCCTAGTGGCAGCATGTACAGAGAGAATAACAGCAGGCCAAGCACTGACCCGTGCGATGCCAAGTCTTGTATTTACGTCAAGCCAAGTTCACGTCGTTTTCCTTGCCTAGTCTTGTTAGCCTAGCCTCGTAGCTTCTAGCCTAGCCATGCTAGCCTTTAGCCTAGCTCCTATTGTGTTGCTTCTGTGAGTTAGCCTAGCCTCATTAGCAATTATTTCCAGTGCTTGTTCTGTTATTTTTCTCCCATCTTTGTTTTCGGTCCTAGTACCAGGTTTTTGTTCGGCATTTATTTTTTGTTCTTTATTTCCCCCTCAGCCTCTCCAAGACCCTGCATCACTCTCCCAACCTTGCACTCCTGGATACCACCTGCAGAGGGAGCCAGCCTCACGCCACCGCCACACTCTCATCCGTGTCTCCTGGTTCCAGTGCCAGCTTCCTGGACTCTTGTTATTCCTTTGTTCTATTCCCTCATCATTTTTTGCACATCGCTATCTTACTCTGTTTCTGTAATAAATATTATCCGTTGCTTAGTTTGTCATCCACTTGTGTCTGCATTTTAGGTTCCGCCATATTTTTGGATGGGGAATTACTACTCCCCATAACAGAATAATCTGGCCAATATGGAGCCCACAGGTCACAAGCAGGACGACCCATCGACCATTGGTATGCTGGTTCAGCGGCAAGAAGCCTGGCTGACCCAGCATGACCAATTGCTTCGATCTCTCGCTGTTTATAACTGTGTCCTCTCGTCTCAACTTGCTGCTTTGACCAGTAAGCTTAATCATGCTCTTTCTTTTTCCTCCCAGGACTCTGTTCTCCCTGCCACGAGTCAGACCACCCCCACCGCAAGCGGCTCAAGGGATTCCTCACCCCCTCTGGCTGCTCCCTCGGGGTCCTCGTCCTCCGCTCCCGCCGCTTCGGAATTACTGACACCGTCTTGGGGCACGGAGCCACCCCTCACCCACCCAGAACCATACGATGGAGAACTCGACCGTTGCTGGCTGTTTCTTTTGCAGTGTGATGTGGACTTTAGGTTATGGGCCACGGCCTTTGTCACTGATGCTGCAAAAGTGGGGTACCTCGTAGGACTCTTGCGAGGCAAGGCCCTGAGGTGGGCTGAGGCTGCGCTCGCCAGAAGTTGTTTTGAGGAGGTCTCATTTGACGACTTTCTCCGTCGTTTCAGGGAGGTGTTCGACCAACCGAGCCACAAGGAGGTGGCTTCGAGCCAATTCATCAGCCTTTGGCAGGGTTCATGGTTAGTCGCTGACTATGCCGTCAAATTCTGGTTGTTTGGTGCTGACGCCTGGTGGAATGACCCCGCCTTGCGCGAGGCTTTCTGTGCCAGGTTGTTTGAAAGGCTGAAGGACGAGTTAGCTGCCTGTGATGATCCCCCAGCTTGGAGGTGCTTGTGGCATTGGATGTCTGCCTAGACTGGTGCTTCCACGAATGCCGAAGGGAAGGGCCCAGCATCTGGTACAGGTCCTCCCATCTCCGAGGACCAAGTCCACTGCGCCGGTCGTTACTGGTCCTCCAATTATGGTGCCCACTGCCACTGACGAATCTGAACCCATGCAACTGGGACAGACCAAGCTCATCCCCCCACACAGTAGTAGCACAGTAAGGTCTGTGCTACTACTGTGGGGGATCCGATCATGCTTTCGCCTCTTGCCCGGTGCACCCAACGAGGTTGCTCATCAATAAATCTGAGGGCCCTTATGAGCCCTATTCTCTGTCCCCCAGTGTCATCTCGATCTGCACTTCTGCTTCCTGCCACGCTGCATCTGGCTGGCACCACCCGGACTCTGGAGGCCCTTATTGACTCCGGAGTGGAGGACAATCTCCTAGACGGTGCCCTTGCCACCCAACTGCGGGTGCAGCTGGAAGCTCGTGAGCCCCTGAGGTGGGTCTATGCTCTGGATGGCAAGCTCCTTGCCAGACCCGCCCCCTTCCACTGGTACTGTCAGGAAACCACCATGAAACCATTTCCTTTGCCATGGTCCTTATTCCTAAGATCCCTCTGGTCCTTGGGCTTCCCTGGCTTAAGCAGTGTCCAGCAGGGGCAGTGTCCTTGGTTGGAGCGAGCATTGTCACCAGAGCTGTCTACAATCTGCTATTCCATCCTCCCAGGGGAAGGCATGCACTTCTCGTTCTACGGCTCACATCGATGCTTACCAAGATCTGAGGAGGGTCTTTGACAAGCATGATGCCACTAGCCTGTACCCACACCGTCCCTATGACTGCTCCATTGAGCTTCTCCCTGGGGAGCTTCTTCCCCACTAGTCGCCTGTACAACCTGTCCCACACCGAAAGAGAGGCCATGGAGCAGTACATAATGGAGTCCCTTGCTGCAGGCCTCATCCAAGCCCCCTCCTCTCCCCTCGGGGTGGGATTTTTCTTTGTGCAGAAGAAGGACGGCACAATCAGATCATGTATTGATTTCCAGGGCCCCCCAAGAAAAATCCCACAAAGCGGAACATGTACCCTGTTCCCCTCTTAACGTCGGCGTTCGACCTCCTACAAGGGTCCACCATCTTTACTACACTAGATCTACGTAACGCCTACCATTTGGTGCAGATTAAAAGTGAGGATGAGTGGAAAACTGGCTTCAACACACCATTGGGCCAACCACCTCTATGTTCCCACTTCGGCCAGGTCTGCAGTGCTCCAGTGTTGTCATGAGTCCAAGTTCACCGGTCACCCTGGGAATCATCGCACCCTTGCCCTCGTGAAAAGGTATTTCTGGTGGTTGGGATGGAACCCGACGTTTGACAGTTTGTTGCCGCCTGTGCTACGTGTGCCTGCAGCAAGGCCCTTCATCAGCCCCCGGTCAGACTACTCGAACCATTGCCTATTCCTAGTCGCCCTTGGTCTCACCTGGCCGTGGACTTTATTACCGGCCTCCCAGAATCCCAAGGTAACACTGTCATATTCACAGTGATTGATCGTTTCTCCAAAACTATTCGACTAATCCCTCTGTCTAAGCTCCCCACAGCCTTGGAGACTGCCAAAGTACTGTTCAAGATCCACGGGATCCCTGTGGATATTGTCTCAGACCAGGGGCCTCAGTACACCTCACAGGTTTGGAGAGCCTTCTGGCAAGCCATCGGGGCCATGGTCAGCATCACGTCGGGTTTTCACCCCGAATCGAATGGACAGGTCAAGTGGGCCAACCAGGAGGTGAAGCCACTCTGCGCTGTCTGTCCGCCCTGAATCCCAAGCAATGGAGCCAACATCTGGGCACCTTTCCCAGCTCTCACCGTTCAAGGCCTCACTGGGTTATCAGCCACCTCTCATTCCGGATCTCGAACCCAAAGAGGCGGTCCCTTCCATCCACCAACACTTCTAGAGATGGCGGAAGATTTGGAAGACCACCAGGGGGGCCCTCCTCAAGGCTCGTGGCACCACGCAACGCTCGGCGGACCATCGACGTAGGGTCAGTCCTGACTACACCCCTGGGCAATTGGTCTGGCTCTCGGCAAGGAACATCCCGCTTCAGGTAGAGTCCAAAAAGCTGGCACCCAGGTATGTTGGTCCTTTCCTGGTTGATAAGTTAATTAACGCATCCACTGTCAGTCTTAAACTTCCTCGCCACATGCTCATCCATCTGTCATTTCATGTATCTCAGATTAAACCAGTAGCCGTGTCTCCTGGTTCCAGTGCCAGCTTCCTGGACTCTCGTTATTCCTTTGTTCTTTTCCCTCGTCATTTTTCGCACATCGCGGTCTTCCTCTATTTCTGTAATAAATATTAGCTGTTTGTCCACTTGTCTCTGCATTTTGGGTTCCAAAATATTAGCCGTTTGTCCACTTGTCTCTGCATTTTGGGTTCCGCCATATTTTTGCCTGTGGATCTACTATTCCCCATAATAGCGTCTCATGCCCACTGAGGACAAACTGAGCCACGTGAGTCCCACGGACCTATCTGAAAGCCCCACTGCTTTTCGATTAATAATTGAACTCAGCTGTGGGGATTCCTATATAAGCTCTGTCGTTTGGTACATTCGTGGTGGGTTATTGTGGTCCGGCTCATTTTCGGTTTCCAAACCGTTTTCTGGCGCCGTCTATTTTTGGTTTCGCATCTTTTTTCCAGTTTGCACTTGTTTTCTGGCTCTGCCCGTTTTTTGTTTCCCACCTGTTTTCCGGCTCCGCCCGTTTTTGTTTATGTCTCTGTTTTTTGGCTCTGTCTGTTTTGTTTTGCTGCGTCTGCCCTTGGTTTGGTTTGTTTCTTTAATAAATCTTAATTACTAGAACCTGTGCTCGTCAGAGACACTGACAATAGTAAGTATGAAGTAGTAATTACACAGGATGTAGCTATTAGCATACTTTTATGGAAACTTAAAACTATGGTGATCATGGATTACTGGCTAGGCACCTGCTCTCCCACTCTTCTAGAATTAAGCAGATAAAGTGATGAATGATTAAATATACTACAACAGGATGTGGTTTAGTAAACTAATAATATTTCCTACAATCACAAAAAAAAACATCCAAAAGAAAGTGTCAGTATGTGATTTGCTTGCCTTGTTGAACTGTACAAGAAGTACAGCTTATGTGGTACTACAGAGTGACCTGCATGGTGGACAGTCAACTTTGTAGCATGGCGCAGATCTCACTCAGTTGACACGGTGACCAGGCAGGGACCAGTACTTTTTGTTTGCTGCATCTTGGAATATCATGTTCACTTTAGATTTGAAACACTACCATAGCCCTTGGCCACCAGAAATGGTAACTTCCCAAAACTATAGTGAACTTCAGATGAAACATAAACACACAATGTTACATGCCTGATACTGGAGGTGCTAGGTTAGACTAACACTTGATGAATGAACAAAGATAAATAAGTTTTGAACCTCCAGACCTCCAGAGTTCAATGCTTCCAGACCAAATTTCAAATTACTGTTACTCTTTACTCTTTGGCTCTCTTGTGGAACTAACTTCCTGCTCTAAGTTTTTGGATGGCCGTAAACTGAAGGTGAAGTTTGGAGTGGGGCCAAAATGTCCTACATTTTCCAGCTAATGGGAAATATTCCTTCCACAATCTGAACTTATCCTTTGTCTGAAAATTTCCACAAGGCTTCACAGAAATACATACAGAAATACATATACATTTATAAGAACAGGAATTCTAGAAATAAATGAATTTAGCCTAGATGTATTATATATATCAAATATATGCATCTTGTTGTATAAGCATATCAAAGTTATATCAGCATATATAAAGTTCATAACAACTTCAAATAATACAAAATAGTCAACAGAAACTGGCATTACTATTCCGTAGAAAAAAGATGAAGTTAATACAAGTTTAAAGCATGCGGTATTTTTCTTCAGGTTAAGGTCAACACGTTTATAAGGATTTATCTTAATATAATTATAATTATCCAAGATTTGATTGTTAAATGACCTAGTAGAAAGAAAAGAAAATGAAAGAACAGAAATATAAAAAATAATACAAGACTAACAGGGTACAAGTTTGAGATTTTAATGAAGTTAATACAGAACTAAAGAATAAAGGAACTAGATGCTATTGTGATTAATATTCAATAGAAGTACAGTGGTGTTGAAAGTTTGTGAACCCTTTAGAATTTTTTATATTTCTGCATAAATATGACCTAAAACATCATCATATATTTCACACAAGTCCTAAAACTAGATAAAGAGAACCCAGTTAAACAATTGAGACAAAAATGTTATAATTGGTCATTTATTTATTGAGGAAAATGATCCAGTATTACATAATAGTGAGTGGCAAAAGTATGTGAACCTTGGCTTTCTCCTTGCAACCCTGCCATGCAAACCACTGTTGTTCAGTGTTCCTCTGAGGGTGGGTTAGCCAATGTGAGAGAGGCCTTCAGTTGCTTAGAAGTTACCATGGGGTCCTTTGTGACCTCACCAACTGTTACACGCTTTGCTCTTGGAGTGATCTTTGTTGGTCGACCACTCCTGGGGAGGGTAACAATGGTCTTGAATTTCCTCCATTTGTACACAATCTGTCTGACTATGTAGGTCCTCAGAAATCTCCTTTGTTCGTGCTATGATACACTTCCACAAATGTGTTGTGAAGAGCAGACTGATAGATCCCTGTCCTTTAAATAAAACAGGGTGCCCATTCACACATGATTGTCATTCCATTGATTGAAAACACCTGACTAATTTCACCTTCAAATTAACTGGTAATCCTAGAGGTTCACATACTTCTGCCACTCACTAATATGTGATATTGGATCATTTTATCCTCAATAAATAAATGACCAAGTATAATATTTTTGTCTCATTTGTTTAACTGGGTACTCTTTATCTACTTTTAGGACTTCTTTTAAAATCTGATGATGTTTTAGGTCATATTTATGCAGAAATATAGAAAATTCTAAATTGTTCACAAACTTTCAAGCACCACTGTATATCATGTTTGATCTTAGTGTGTTGCAAACAGTAAATATTTTTCGTTAGTCAATTCAAAATAGGTAGAATCTGACCGTATAAATGGGAGATCTTTAATAAACTTTACTTTCAGAAGGGGGGTGTGGCATTCCCCTGTCGTTCTCAGGCATGAAGTTATGTTCTTTGGTGAGGGTGTGAATCAGAGGTCTGGCCTTATCTTATTGTTAGGAACACTGTATATTGGAAGGTCAGTTGATGCAGTTTATGATTGTGGAGATGGGGGTTAATGGAGCAAAGGTAAATTTAACTGCTTTCCCTGGGAGTGGCTCTATCCCATCCATTACATGACACCATAAGTTAAAGCAGAACACTCCTTTGGTCTTGAGGGAGAACAAGTAAGATTCCCCACATTTTATTGTCACAGTAATGTTTGGTGGAGATAATAAGCAGGGACTATGGAAGTTTCTTAATTTAAGGCGTCGGATTGAGGTTGATTAAAGTTAATTCAGGCTGGTTTTGCAACAATACTTTGCTTTACCTTCTACTTGATGGTGTTCTTACTAGAGATGCACTGATTGATTGATCAGTTTTCATTGATCTGTCTCATATAACCGATTCTGTTCCAGTCACATTTAGCCTATATCACGTCACGAAGTCAACGCACTTGTTCTATTTCCCGTTTACATCAAGCTACTACCTCAGCCAACAATCTTAACTACAACTCCCACAATCCTCCTGCTAACCACGTCACACCGGCAGCCAATCCTGAACTCACTTCGCGATCTGGATCACCCGAGTACTGATCAGGACTTCGTGGTTCTTCCACTATTTAAGCTTAGCAAAACTAACTCACTTTGCGAAGTATTGCCGATCTTTCATATGTGCGTACCGAGCGATTTTCTCTTTGGACTGATCTCCAGCATTGAACCTTTTCTGTGTTTTGGATTACGGCTTAGTCTTGCGTTTTTGGATACTCAGGATTTGCTCGCCACCATCATCGCTCACGCTCTTTGAGAGACTTGGGGTAGGTATTAGCCTCTCATCGGGCTACCACCCTCAGTACAACAGACAATGTGAACAGGTCAATCAGGAATTAGAAAAATTCTTGCGGGTATTACCCTGAGGAGAGGAGTTGGGTTCCGGCAAAGGACATTCTGGATGCAGGGCTTAAGGTGGATTTTCACCAGCACCGGCCAGAGCCGCACCCCCCCCATCCCCTCCCCGCCCCCCCTCCAAGTCATCCCCGCAACCAACCAGGCAAAAGCTGCAGGCAACCACCGACAACCTGGCCACCAACAACAGGACCCCAGCAGAGAACCCCGGGCACCCTGAGGGCTTCTTGCAGTATCGTCGTTGCTCCGACTTGGACTTCTTCAAGGGGGATAATGTCACGTCATGAGGTCAATGCACTCGTTCCGTTTCCTGTTTACATCAAGCTACTACCTCAGCCAACAATCTTAACTACAACTTCCACTATCCTAGCGCTAACCACGTCACACCGCCAGCCAATCCTGAGCTCACGTCGCGATCAGGATCACCCAAGTACTGATCAGGACTTCCTGGTTCTTCCACTATTTAAGCTCGGCAAAACTAACTTACTTCATAAAGTATTGCCGATCTTTCAGAGGTGCGTTTTCTCTTTGAACTCATCTCATTGACCCTTTTCTGTGTTTTGGATTATGGCTTAGTCTTGAGTTTTTGGATACCTTTGTCTTGTTGACAGACTACACGACGATTCTTTGGCTTGACTTAACCTGTGTCAAGGTAATAAAGCCTTTCTCGCCATTCCCTGGGACTGCACTCGTTTTTTGGAGTCTGTGGTTACAGCCTACACATGCACTTGTGACACTGACAACTGAACATTCATTGCCACACAATAACAGCACAGTGATTTGGCAAATGTTAATTGAGAATTGATTTCATGCATGTACGGACCTTTAAACAGCCGCTTGCGTGTTGTGTCCTGGTCCAAACTTTTAGTGTGCAGCTTGATTGTCTGTTTATTTTTGGGTTCCTGTGCATCTGTGTGATCTATTTTATGTGTGTATGTCTTTTTATTAGTTAATAAAAGCCAATAGTGCATGTTTTAAATAGTGTTGTACCATTTATGCCTGGGATTTGGCGTAAAAGTGTGTTTGTACAGTAGTAAAGTGTGACTTACCGTCTAAAGTGCAACCTGAGTGAAGTTACAATTCAGTGTCTTTGCTTGTGCTTGTACCCCAATGCTAACTGGTAAAAAGCTTTTATCAAGGCTGGTAATAAAGTACAATTTGAGCAGGTTTGCAGTGATTTAATATTTTGTGGCTGACACCATGAAGCTAAAGCTATTGAGAGTGTAGAGCCAGGTTACAAACCAACAGCCTCTGCTGTCATTCTTTAGCAATTGTTTCTGTATGCTGAAGAAAGACAGAAAGAAAATCAAAATCAGCCAAAATTGGAATCATTACCCTGTTTGGCCACCTCTAGCCTGGATACAAGATGGTTGGGCACGGAGGCATACAAGTTCATTATGGTATACTGTGGCACATTTGCCCACAGATGTTGCAGCTGGGCCTGTAGTTTCTCATCCATCTCACCAGCAGTTGGGGCTGCATGTCGCTCCATGGCAAAGGCAGCACTGAAGCCCTCACCATGAGGCTCCATACTCAAACCCAACTGTTGTCGGATCCCAAACAGAACTTGGATTTGACAATACAGTTCTAGTCCATAGAAGTCCAGGTTTCTCATTCACGACACATGCAAAGGAAGATGACAGTGGCTGGTTATAAATGGTATAACATGTAATGGGCACCAGGACAACTTCTCTGCCTGGAAATGGACAGGGGTGTGAAGTGCCACCTGTGTCTGGATGGTGGACAACGAAACTGTGACAGCTGCACAGCTTGTATATTGCGATACTGTGAAATAGACGATAGAGCGGAATATTAAAAGTTAGACGTTTTTCTGTCATCACTCAATATATATTGTCATATCGCACAACCCTAATACACTTTTTTGTTTGGAATTTTTGTATTGTAATTGTCTATCAAGTAT
This sequence comes from Ancistrus triradiatus, assembly GCA_025084515.1. Taxonomy (NCBI): domain Eukaryota; kingdom Metazoa; phylum Chordata; class Actinopteri; order Siluriformes; family Loricariidae; genus Ancistrus; species Ancistrus triradiatus. Next base: position 135,806 of record JAJAGP010002009.1, read on the forward strand.
ACAAAATTAATTATTCATTTTATTAATATAATGCCTAAATTTATATGTCTACAGATGGAGATTTGGAGTATTGAATGTGTGTGTCCACTGTTAGCAACATTGTTCCTTGGAGTGGTGATTCTTGGTACTGGAGTGAGTATTTTATTGCACTCTCTAGAGGTTTCTGCCACTTTACACTCTATTTGACAAGCTAGTTACAAATCATACATGTTCTATCCCTCTAGGCATTATTCTGCATTAGAACGTTGGTGCCCAGTAATTCCAATGGCTTTCATGAAGACCGCCGGCAATCCATGAGTAGACAGCCATCCTTTATTTACTCAGAATGGACAGACACCAGAAAAGAAAGTTTCTGTGACCTGGATGTTGTTCCAGACACCCCAGTGTTTGATTGTTTTCTGGATATGAAGACAGATGGTGACCCCACTACTCTCAAGGTCAAGCCTGTGGGCCTTCAGGAAAGGTACCTATAAATATAGACTGTATACTTGCACAGTGGGCTATGTGTATGCATTTGGGCAGGTGCCTTATGGAAGCTGTACTGTGGTAAAAGAAGATTATTTTTGTAATTAAGGTACTTGTATTTAGTAAGGTTTTCATTGAGGAATTTTACAATCGTTCCCATAACCAATTTTAAGAACGTTGCAGTTTTTTCTTTATTTCTTAAACACTATGAGATTGCTCAAAAATTATACACAAATCTAAAAAGAAAATGCCATTACATGTGGTATTAGTTCTTTTTCAGAGCTTTCTTTGCTTCTGTTTCTACCTGGTGGCATCTAGGATGATGGGTATGGGACATTGGAGCAGCTCATCCCACTAAATACCCTGGCTTTCTCTCCACTCCTCACCAGACTGCCTGCTACATGCTTGGTGTTACGCTACTCAGAAGTGGTTTTTTGATGTTCTTTCTATGAGATCTCTTGATGTTTATTTAACATTTTTTACTTTCAGTGTAATGTTTGTTTTCTGCTCATTTTTTCTACAGTCACACCCCTCTGTGATCACTTGTCTCCCTCATTCGCATTGTAGGTCTATAATTATAAATATAAATAATTATGGGTTTATAGCTAACTGTAACAGTATGATCTGTGGAATCAGGAAGACCAGGTTACTCTGGAGATGCTCTTCTACCAACAGCAGACCCTGCTGGGCCAGCATGACCAGTTATTGAAATCCGTTATCAAACGTAACCGTTAGCTGCCTCAGCAGGGGCAGCTAACTTCACACAGCATCTTCACACAGGTCATGTCCCTTGGTTTCTCACTCCCCAGTCTTGTGCCCTCCCAGGTCTCTGGTGCCACTCTTCCTCAGCTGCAATCCTCCTCTGCCATGCCACAGACTGCCAAGGATGCCTGGATTTTTTTTTTCTACTAGTGCAGGTTGGTGTTCGGCCAGTGTTCAGCCACCTTCACCAAGGATGGCCGTGAAAATGGTACATTTGCAACTTCCTCAATAACTTCTGAGTAGTCTTTGACCACCTGGATCATGCTGGGGGACCATCAAGTCGGCTTTTGCCAGGGCCAGGGCTGTGCCAGGGCACGTTTATGGAACCTTCCACAAAAGATGGAGCAAGGAACTGAAAGATCTCCAGGCACTGGTAGATCTGGCTGTCCATCTGGATAGACACCAAAGAGAGCACCGTTTGGAAAGGTTTATGAGCCACTACCAGGAGAGCACGTCCTTGTTGACTTAACTTCCTCGACCCATGAGCCCTGGCCATCCTCTCTTGGCATCTGCCTCCTTTAGTCAGCCAAAGTGCCTTTGGGCAGATACACCAAAAATAAGGAGTTTGGCAGTAAAGTTGGGATAACTGGCAAGCTCGACTACTGAATCAAATCATGGTAAAGAACAAGTACCCATTACCGTTCATCATCTCAGCTTTTGAGCTCCTGCAGTCGCCTTTGCTAAGCTCGACCTATGGAATGCCTGCTCAGGATAAGTTAAGGGAATGAGTGGAATACGCTCTTCAACGTTATGCTGGGGCAATCTGAATAGCTTGTGATGCCCTTCTGACTCATCAATGCCCCAGCAGTGTTCCAAGACCTGGTAAATAATATCCACCAGAACTTTCTAAAAAGATTTGTGTGTCTTGACAATATCTTGTTTTTTTCCATGTCCATGGAAGAACACATCTCCCATATACAGTGGGGCAAAAAGTATTTAATCAACCACTTATTGTGCAAGTACACTGTAGGTGTATGTACACTTCAACTATGGGAGACAAAATGAGAAAAATAAATCCAGGAAATCACACTGTAGGATTTTTAAAGAATTTAATTGTAAATCATGGTGGAAAATAAGTAGTTGGTCACCCACAAACAAGCAAGATTTCTGGCTCTCACAGACCTGTAACTTCTTCTTTAAGAAGCTCTTCTGTTCTCCACTCATTACCTGCATTAATGGCACCTGTTTGACCTCGTTATCTGTATAAAAGACACCTGTCCACAGCCTCAAACAGTCAGACTCCAAACTCAACCATGGCCAAGACCAAAGAGCTGTCAAAGGACACCAGGAAGAAATTGTAGATCTGTACCAGGCTGGGAAGATGGAATCTACAATAGGCAAGCAGGTTGTTGTGAATAATCAAATGTGGGTACAACTGTAAGAAAATGGAAGACATACAAGACCACTGATAATCTCCCTCGATCTGGGGCCCCACGCAAGATCTCATCCTGTGGGGTCAAAATGATCATGAGAACGTTGAGCAAAAATCCCAGAACTACACAGAGGGACCTGATAAATGACCTACAGAGAGCTGGGACCAAAGTAACAAAGGATTCCATCAGTAACACACTATACCGAGATCCTGAAGTGCCGGCATGACCCCCTGCTTAAGCCAGTACATGTCCAGGCCCATATGAATTGTGCCAGACAGCATATGGATAATCCAGAAGAGGATTGGGAGAATATCATGTGGTATAATATCAGAACTTTTTGGTAAAAACTCAACTCGTCGTGTTTGGAGGAAGAAGAATGCCGAGTTGCATCCCAGGAACACCATATCTACTGTAAAGCATGGGGGTGGAAACCTCATGCTTTGTGGGTTTTTTTTCTGCAAAGGGGACAGGACGACTGATCCATGTTAAGGGAAGAATGAACAGGGCTATGTATCATGAGGTTTTAAGCCAAAACCTCCTTTCATCAGTGAGAGCATTGAAAATGGAACATGGCTGGGTCTTCCAGCATGACAATGACTCCAAACACACTGCTCAGGCAACAAAGGAGTGGCTCCGTAAAAAGCATTTCAAGGTCCTGGAGTAGCCTAGCCAGTCTCCAGACCTCAACCCCATAGAATATTTGTGAAGGGAGTTCAAAGCCCGTGTTGCCGAGCGACAGCACCAAAACATCACTGCTCTAGAGGAGATCTGCATGAAGGAGTGGGCCAAAATACCAGCTACAATGTGTGCAAAGCTGGTGAAGACTTACAGGAAACGTTTGACCTCTGTCATTGCAAACAAAGGTTATGTTACAAAGTATTGAGTTGAACTTTTGTTTATTGACCAAATACTTATTTTCCACAATAATTTACAATTAAATTTAAAAAAAATCCTACAATGTGATTTCCTGGATTTTTTTTTTTTCATTTTGTCTCTCATAGTTGAAGTGTACCTATGATGAAAATTTCAGACCTCTCTTATCTTTCTAAGTTGGAGAACTTGCACAATCAGTGGCTGACTAAACACTTTTTTTTTCCCCACTGTTTGTCAGGTACTCTCCTGGCTCCTGGAGAATTGGCTTTTCATCAAAGCGGAGACATGCAAGTTCCATGTGGACCCACCTTCCTGGGGTTTAACGTTCAACATGGACAGGCTAAGACTGATCCCAAAAGATCAAAGCAGTTGCAAAGTGGTCCACTCCCTTGTGTCGGAAGGAGATTCAGAGCTTCCTCGGCTTTGCTAACTTGTTCCGGCACCTTCTGATACTATTGGCTCCCCTTACCCACTTCACTTTCTTCAGAATTCCTTCTCCTGGTGTACAGAGACTTTATCTTGGAAGTGGATAATTCCAACTCTATAGTGGGAGCTGTCCTTTAACAAACCCTGCTCCTGCTAACAAGCTCCATCCCTGCCCATTTTTTAGCACTTGCTAACCCCTGCTGAGGCCAACTATGATGTGTTTAATTCCAAGCTTTTAGCAGTTAAGTTTGCTCAGCTGGGGGATCCAGAACACTGTCAAGGAGGCCAAGCTGAAGGAACAGACCACCTGTTTGTCCATCTTCCTCCTTCAGTTTATCCATCCTGGAAGAAGCCCACTGCTTAAGATTTGCCTGCAACCCTGGCACCCACCAAACCAGTACTCTGCTCAATAGACACTTCAGGTGGCCAACCATTGAAGCAGACATAAGGAGTCATGTTCTACTCCAGACACAGCACGCTTACTTAACTGTTGAACCACACTTTCTTCACCTATCAGCTTCATCACTCCATGATCTTTGCTTCACTGCCAGGAATCTCTGTGCTTTATTGTTATCCTGGTGAACCACAGACTTTGTGATCATCCAGTTACTCAAGCTTCAACTCTCCGTGATCCTCGGCCACTGACTGCTTCTCTGTGCTTTTTTGCATTGCCAGCTCTTTCAGCTGCTTCTGCTCAGCTTGCCGCTATTGTCACTGTCACTCTCCACTGCCGTGACCATTCCCAGTTCTGTGTTCACCACCCATCATCCACGACTTGCCTACAGCCTCCTGGTTCCATTCTTTCAGTCTCTCTGTTACCCTTATTCCTCAGTTTCAGTTTCCCTTTTGTAGCGTGATAGCCGTACACCCCCTCTCTCTCTTCCCCTTTTTACAAGCCATAAACTTTACAACACATTCAAGAGGCCATCTGGACCGGATCTTGCAGACTCAATCAACAACGGTTGATTCTTTCTACACGCTTTCAAAGAGGTCTGTTTAACAGACCTTTAACCTCATACATCTCGGCGATAATAAACTGGAGTCCATGTGTAACTTTAAAAGGGGGACTCACCTTTCATCTTTCAAGACCACAGGTCTCCCCTTCTTAAAACTGATTGTGGCAGAAGATAACCGCTAAACAGAAGACAAACAAAAGGTAAAGATAAACGGTTTCCTGACCCCCCCACAACGTTGAACCTTTCATCACAGCCTTTTGTAAGCTTTATCGCCCAGGAAGGGCGCCAGCAGACAGCCCTGGATTTACATACCAAGAAATGATCGTCGTCCTGTAAGAAGCACAACTCTAATAATTGTATTAATCTCCTGATGGGAAAAGTCTATCTTCATCAAAACGTTTTTATTACAGAACAAATGACATTGGCTTCCTAATGAGTCCAAACACATATTCATTTGGATGATTCATACAAAGAAGTGGATCAAGGATATTTTGTCATATCCACACACACATTATATACATTGTTACTGAACTATCATATATCTACTCGGTTAATGTTTTAGTACAATGATCTTTCTCTTGTTTTTCGATTCTTAAAGTGATCCCAGTTGATTATTAGAAATAACAGCTTTTGCCTATGTGTATTGATCGCTCGGGTTTTGAATACTTGTTCATACTCATAAAAGAACGAACGCGAAGTTATTTACAATGTACCGTTTCTTACCTCTTA